>LN891021.1:442171-468673 GCA_900010015.1 Tuber aestivum | reverse complement strand
GTCGACATCGTCTCGCCCGAGCAGTATCCCCACCACTCCCTCATGCCCAGTCCAAGCAGCGCCAAAGAGGGGTGTCTTGCCATTGTTATCTTGTTTGTCAGGGTTGACGTCACTCCGCCCGAGTAGGATTTTCACCACTCCCTCTTGTCCTCTCCCGGCAGCGCATCGAAGTGGTGTTTGGCCGTTGTTGTCGGGTTTGTCTGGGTCGACATCGCCCCGTCCAAGCAGTAGTCTTAACACCCCCTCGTGGCCATTCCAGGCAGCGCACCAGAGTGGAGTTCGTCCCTTTTTATCGGGCAAGTCGGGATTGACGTCGCCTTGCGGGAGTAATATTTTCACCACCCCCTCGTGCCCATCCTCCGCGGCACAGCAGAGTGGTGTCCGGCCCTCGTTATCCGGTTTATTGGCACTAACATCGCCCCGTCCGAGCAGCATCTCCGCCACTCCCGCGTGTCCATCCTCCGCAGCACAACAGAGTGGTGTCCGGCCCTCGTTATCTGGTTCGTTTGGGTTGACGTTGTCCCGTCCAAGTAGTATTTCCACTACTCTCTCATGCCCCTTAGATGCAGCCCACACGAGAGGCGTGTTGCCGGCGCAGTCTCTCTGGTTGATGTCACAACCCCCCATCTCTAACAAACCAGATACAAGCTCGGCAATCCCGAAAACGGATGCACAGTGCAGGCCCGTGAACAGACAAATTTTATCGTAATCGACGGCATACGAATACCATTCCTGAGCCTCCAAGAATAATTTAGTGGATATATGGCTATGGCAGTCGTCAAATAGGTGTAGCGCAAGCACCTTCGCGCAATCGGAAAGGCACTTTTTGGCGTGCATTCCCCAATAGAGTGAGCAATATTCGAGAAAAGGGGTGCCTCGGAGATCGGAGGGGGCACTGGCAGAAAGAGCTTTGACATGCTGAAAATTCAGATAACTTAAGCAGGTTTCTGCCATAGTCGAGTGAGATTCACCAAACAGCTCTGGATGAGCGCGGAGGTATTCTTGAAGGGTATAGTGGATCAACCGAACCGTGGAAGCTTCCTTGTCTACGGAGACAAGCCCTTGACAACACGTTAACAATGTCTCGATTGAGAGAACATTGTCAGTCTCGAGATTCGGCGACCCGATCTCGACCGCTAAGGCGTGACACAGTTCATCAGGCTTCAAGGGCCGCTCCGAGTGGGAGATCCACATCAAAGCGGCCATTCCCAGTCTCGACTTCTCCCCACCCTGTCTCCGTATCCGACCTAAGGTTGCGCTATAAGCATCCCCCAACCCTAACCCATCGGTCATCATATCGAGCTTTCGTCTCCTGCGGTGGATCGTGGGTTCTTGCAGGATCGCATCGATATTGAGCGAGATGAGTAGGAATCTAGATATTGGCCGGTCAGTTCATAGCCTCAGGTAGTGTTGGCACCCCTGCTATACGTACATTTCCGAAACATTATCCGGGATTCTATTCAGGATATCCGCCTCTAGATTATTGTCCATCGCATCTGGTGTTGTGTCCGCGTCCAGCCTGGTGCGAAGATATCGAATAATATCTTCTCTCTTAGGGCTCAGGGATACACTCGCAACCCTCCCCCCAAGACGCCTTGTGATCTCAGGTTGAATGTGAGGCCTTCCGGTCACCAATATTCGGGTACCGGGAGATCTTTCCAGAATTTCATTCAGCGAGTCAAGAAGCTTCGACCGATATCCTTCCGCACATTCATCCAGAGCGTCAATGCATATAAATGTGCGCCTTCCAGAAGCGGTAGTCTGGAGCATCCTCACAATACCTGAAAGCAGCGGCCTCCCACCAATCGCGTTTTTCTGGTATTGGTATGCTCGTAATATCTCCTCCGGGGTCTCCTCCAGTCCACCAACCAGCTGTTTTAGCAATGCACCCAGCATGCTCGTGACGGTCTGCTCGTTTTGGGCGGCGAAGTCAAAATAAAAACATGCAACCATTGCGTTCTCTCCTCCAGTCTGATCAGACAAGCGGTCCACAACCAATGAGCTAACACTGAAATTTGTCAGTATCCGACCTCCTTCTCCATTCCCCGAGATTCGCTCTTGTTGTACTACCTAATATATGTCTTGCCGATCCCTGGATCTCCATAGCAAAACAAGACCGCCTGATCGGATTCACCTCCCCCACTACCGGCATACCAGTTTGTAAATTCCTCGGTTTGTAAGAGCCATTCTCCTACACCCTCGGTCAGGTGGTCTTGGATGTCCCGGTGTCGCACCCTAGCGTCTAGTGGGGATAGCCAGGCCAGAACATCGGACCGATTATCGACAACAGGAAAGTTATTCGTAATAATCGTGTTCAAACAGTTGTCATTATTGCTGAGCAGTTGCGAAATTTTCCACCTTTGCTTCGTGGAAACCGTGGACGATGGATGTTGGAGTTAGTCGACGGACGGAATTCCAGGGGGCTGAAAGGGGGGCCCGTGTAACCTCGTCGATGCCTGTGTACCGTCTGCTCAGCCTTCTCCCAATTTGGGCCAACACTCTGCTCGTTCCTGCTGCATAAGCCACGCGAAATGTCACACCTCCTTAAATTACCGTATGTGCTATCTGCGGTGCGGATTGGATGTTGCACTGAGCTGACAAGCACCCAGAGCTCAAGCACCCTCAAGCCTCGAAAGCGATTCTGTCGAGAACCTGCTATCGAGGTCGGAAAGCTCTCCATTCCCCGTTTTATGTATATACCGGTCCTTGAGTACTATTCTTGTATTAACTCTCGAGATTCCTTATCTCGTTCTCGTCACCAATACCAACAGCCCTGTACCGTAACTATAGTGGGGGACACTTATGACCTGGGCTGCCGACATTACACTTTGAGCTGACTAATAAGAGTCTTGGCATGGTTTAACCCGTGACTACGCGCAAGCTGTCCCATGTGCTTTACATGAAATCTTCATCTCCCGGCCAGCCATCAAATATTAATTTCAAGCATACCACACCAAATCCCTGCAGTTTCTCAATCCACGATTATCTGATGACTTGTCCAACAAGAAAACAACGCGCCATGCGACAAGTTACTGCCCAGAGAGAGGCAAAACGTCATCAGTTAGCAGAGCTTGAGCTTGCTAGACTTGAACCTGTGGTGACAAACCAGAGGCGGCAGAATTCAGGCTGGGATACTGAGTCCGAGTCTGGATCACAGACTTGGATGGACTTTGAGGACTCTAGTGAAAGTGAGATTGAGGTATCTGATACTGAGGATACTCCTATATCTGAGTAAGGCCCACAGTACAGTTCCGACTTCAGCTGCTACAGTCTCCTTTT
Organism: Tuber aestivum; assembly: GCA_900010015.1. Taxonomy (NCBI): domain Eukaryota; kingdom Fungi; phylum Ascomycota; class Pezizomycetes; order Pezizales; family Tuberaceae; genus Tuber; species Tuber aestivum. The sequence continues at coordinate 465,394 of LN891021.1, read as the reverse complement.
ATTTGAAGAAAAATTTGATTGCTAATTAGTTATAAAACAGCGGTGCATTCGTGAAGCTTCTTACTTCAGCACGAGAGCAGACTGCTAATCAAACCTTTGGATCGAAAACCGTATTTCAGTACCAGCGGCTAACAACATCGGAGAAAAAAAAAACTACAAGACAACGAGAACAGCAAAGAAAGAGGAAAGAGCAGGAAGGTCTTTTGGAGGCAGCAAAGGGATGTCAACCATTGACATCAGGATTTTTAACTAGCGGTATAATACGGCCCGGGACGGAGACTATAGCCTCAAGCTCTAGGTCTGTAATCTCTGGATCTGCTCCAAGTCAAGCTTGCCTTAGTCAAGAAGATGGAATCAAGACCTTAGAAAAGAAGCTTGCCTCTAAGAAATCGGGGTTAAATGGTCAGGATCTGACAAGACACTGGGCAGTCTTGCAATTTCTCTACTATCAGAGAAGTGAGAAAAAGTGTCATGAGAGCGGTCTTGAGACTTCCGGCTTGGGAAAGAAAATGACTCGTATGGAAATGGCAATGCAGGTTGCCTGGTACTTCTCGCGAGGGAAATGGTATGCTGAAAAGCTTGTTTCCTGGGAGCGAAAGTGGCTTGCTTCCCAAGAGATTCCGTTAGGCAAACAAGGGTGTTTTGTAAAGACCAAATCCTGGTTTAATGATGAAGGAGTGATGCTGGCTGCCCGTGAGTTTATAGCTGGAGCAGGTGAACGTCAGTTATTATCAAATTAGAGCCTTTCTTTTATAAATATAAATACTAATCCTATAATAGGTGTCACAGCATTTGGCCTTTCAAAGGCTGTTGGTGAATACCTACAATCGGAGAAGGCAACAAATGTAGTAGATGATCTGCTGCAGGGTGAAGGAGTTGCTGGTCAAGACGACTCGAATATTCAACCAGAAAGGAGTCGGACAATTCGATCCCCCACAGCGCGCTGCTGGCTACACCGGCTAGGTTTCGAATGGAAAAACATAAAGAAAGGGGTCTTTATTGATGGACACGAGTGAGGTGACATCATTTCATACCGACAAAATGAGTTTATACCAGCATTTGAAAAGCTGCAACCGCTTCTAGTTTGGTGGGATGATGATGGAAATATCCAAATTCCAAATGTGCCTCAAGGCGAACGCCCTCATGTCCTAGTTACCCACGATGAGTTGACGTTCAACGCTAATGATGGTAAACGATTTCTTTGGGTTGAAAACAATAAGCAACCTCTCCGTCCAAAGGGCCGAGGAAAAGGGATAATGGTTTCCGACTTTCTTACCGCAGGTGGATGGCTGCAAGTTCCTTCTACCATTCCTGATGAACTTCTGGAAAGTAAGGGTCTTTCCCGCCGCTTTGCCTCTGAGTACCTTGAGTATGGGAAAGACAACTACTGGACTGGAGAGAAGATAGTAGCTCATACCATAAAAGTTGCTCTTCCTATTTTCCGTGCTGCATTTCCTGACTTTATTGGTATTTGGGCTTTTGATAATGCCTCAAATCACTATGTGTTTCACGAAAATGCACTACGAGTGGATCGATTGAACAAATCTCCAGGTGGAAAGCAGCCTAAAATGAAGGAGGGTTTCATTCATGGAAAGGGCCGCCCTCAGATAATGCAGTTTGCTGATAACTACTATCAGCGGGATTTAGCAGGTAAACCGAAAGGAGTTAAGCAAATCCTACTAGAGCGAGGAAAATAGAATAGGGAATACTATCTTGAGTGTCCAAAGACTCTGGATCGGCCTGGATGTAGTCCAAATGGTGGCTGTTGTGGAAAGGCTATTCTGGCAGCTGAGAGGGACTTCCAAGAACAGAAAGGTCTTCTCCAAGAAGAGCTTGAGTCTCGGGGTCAGAAGGTAATCTTCTATCTAAAATTTCATTGTGAGTTGAATCCTATTGAGCCATACTGGTGCAAGGCCAAGTGGTTTACACGGGAGAATTGTGACTATACTCTTGCTGGCCTACGAACTACAATTCCAGCAGCACTTGCCTCTGTTCAAAACTCCTCAATTAATGGATTTTTCCAGAGGTCATTCCGAACAATAAATGCATATGGAAGGGGGATTCAGTATGGAACTGAGAGCTTTCAAAATCATGTATATAAATCACACCGTAGGATAGAGGATCGGTCGAAGTGGTAGACCTCTTTTTTCAACCTCAGTCAGCTCTTGTATTGCTTATTAATAGGGTTACACACATACAAATTCTTGGTAACATTCATTACCACCTACATATAAAAAATATCATCTTAGATTTATTATAACTTACCAATGATTGACTCAAACAAAGAACTGAAAACTTATCATGAGTATACACCTCTTTGGCTATCATAGTTAGTAGTTATTGAATACAAATCTGCCTTGACTGACGAGCTATTCAGGTTCATAAAATATCACTCGGATTTCTGATTTACCCTGGTTGCAGAAGTCCCCCACCTAGTGACTGTCGCTCAAAATGTTGGAAAAACAGGCTTGGCGAGTTAGGCGAGATGTGAAAACCATCGAATGGCGCAGGCGATACCGGGTCGGGTAACCACCAATCATGCAGAATTTCGCCCCTGAATCCCGAGGTGATAGTCAACGCTCTCCAACCGCCACGCTCAATGCAGTCACATAGGATCCGTACTTTCTGTTATTCATCGGAGCGCCAAGCATGAGGCTGTGCGCCCCCGTGAACGGCTGTGTGATTCTGCCTGTGAGCTGGTGAGTCCATAATTACCTATTATCTTCTCCATCATAGGGTCATTGGGGAGGTGGCCGGCAATTAAACATTAGGAAATTAAGGAAAGGTGATCAATAGCGTATGACCGCACTTTAACAGCGAAGATTCGTAGACATATATATCATTGGGAACCGCTCAGATATAACTCACCCGCAGGGTTATAGGAACAATCAGGGCAAGATAACTCAGGCCTGGCGATTATACCACCAATTCATCCAGCAGACAAATATCCAAAAAAAAACTTCCACCGCTTCCCGCTGGGGGTGAATACCGTAGACGCCAAAAATTCGCTCAAAGCCTTCTAGTATTAGAGCAATCTGATCCAAGGACCGGACAGGGCAGGAGGATTTGATTGTTGAAGAAGAAGCAAATATCCTGAGATATTAGAGATGTGGGATTAAGGCACTAGAGCTATGGTGAAAATCGTGGTCTCCCTCTGGTCAGGGTTTGATTTTCCAGGAATTAGGGCAGGATTGTGATTCGAGGCCCACTATGGACTTGGTGTCCGGAACCGGTTGGGATTTTTCTGCCCGGGAAGCAGCGTTTGGTATTGTGCTCATCGTGACTCCCTATCACAGGAAATATGTAACAGAAAAATGGGGTGGTAGAATGATTTGCCAATGGTCTTGGCTTCCACCACTACCATTTCACCGCCTTTTTGCCTAGAAAAAGTGAGCGGGCCACTGTAGCTTGATTGGCTGACCGCATCATTAGCGACTACCGTGGTAGCTAATAAGGCGAGCTACTAATTACCCGGAATAGGAATACCGGTGCATTACTTGTAACTTACAGGGCAGGTAATTGGACTTGGGTGGACACCTTCAACGTGCCTAGGGATCATCTCGCCTTGGCAGGGTGGTAGATTAGTAATACACGACGGAGTTGCTTGATTACAATCGTTCTGGTTGCCACCCGGCCCATCTCTCCCGACATCCTAATGGCAGGATCGGGAATACAGAAGTTGACCCCTCTACCGCGCAGCGAGTAAAAGCCGCGCACAACAACGCAACCAACCAAGCATAGTGCCCAACACCCACTCTGAGTAAGAAATAGGTAAAACAAGCAACAAGCTCGAGTGAACGAATACATCGCTAAATCGGGAGAAAAACTATGCTCAAAACTGCATGCACGCATTGGTGGAATGCACATAACCTCCATAAGATTTGCGAAAGAGGCTAGGGGATTAAGGGAGCTGCTAAAGGCCATTGGGGTAGGCGGGGATGTTACGGTTGCAGCAGGAGGAATATGGGTGGAGCAGCGATCCAGGAAACTCCCATGAAATGGATAGGAGAGGTTGAGGAAGGGAATTTTCTAAGGGGTCACGTAGTCGGAATAAAACAGATGGAGTATCATAAATTCGGTACGGGTAGCGCCCCGCACCCCCCCCCCTCCCCAAAACCCCATTGAGAATACTTGGCGATGGGTAACAAGATACCTGTACCGGCATTCAACGGGGGAACGACGCGGCAGGTAACGAGCCAGGTATTCGGCAGGGGGAGATGATTCGTGAAAGTGAGACAAATATTCAGTTATGGTACTAAGGCGGCATAGTCGTCTGGTGCCAGGAGAAGGCAACCCAGGTTGCAACCATGAATACCGCTACCAACGCAACCAAATTGTACTGAGATATTCCCACGGCCGAGTTAAAGTTGGACACCCACAAAGCTTACTGATCGCCGGGCCAAGGAGTAATTGCGAAGACTTGGGGAGCTCTTTCTTGGGCTGTTATTGGTCAAAATTGACCAATTTTCAAAGGGCTACACTTCGCAGCGAGAGCGACACCTTCGGGTGCTAGATCCCAGGCCACTAAGAATTTAAATGGTTATGCTTGAGTATAATACCTTTAGCTATCTTGAGTGTAGCAACAAAGTGTGGAAGGTCACTTTTTCTCTCTCTTTCGTACTGTAAATGATTATTAATCGTGTTGCCAGGGGTGGGCTTATCACCGGTATTGGCCCAGCAATCGCTACTCTATCTGGACATCCAACTTCGACTCGGCCCCAGGAGTATAGCCACACATTCAAATGATTCTCTGTGACAAGTAGGAGACGACTATGCATGTGCAATACCAAGGCCTCTTAACCACCCTAAACCTTGTTTTTTCAGGCCCTCATCACCACCTTCCTACCCTCATAAACTGGGAACTTTACTTTTACTTTTATTCCTTCATTTGTCTACATTTCTATGGCTTTTTTTTTCTTGCTTAATCTAGTTAAGTATTTGGTAAGTTATCCGGGGTTGAAAACAGCCTGATTGCCCTGGCTCAGCCTTAACTCTTCTCCTACCTTGTCAAGGTCCCTCCAATGCATGATGCCCATAATGCCAAGAAGGAATGACAGTGTAGGATTCCGGTCTGCCACAAGAACCTGATTCCCATCTGCGGTGTCGTTTCCACTGTGGGTGCACACGCCTCATTAAGGAGGGGGGGGGGAGTGAATACCGCGATGTATCTCAGTTCGTGAGTGCTATATGTACCAAAGTGTTATTGCGCTAATATCAATATCGCTGAATGTATTGGTGTAGCCAATCCTATCCAGCAATCGAGCTAACACGTTGGACAGGGTAGCAATAGTTAAGCTTATCTAGTTCACTACAGTCTCATTCCTCTTTGTAAGTGTGAGAATTCCGACCTCACTTAAATAATTACATCATCCACTACGGTGGGCTCGAGCGCTTCATAGACGAGGAACCCTAACCCTACCAAATCATTTTCCTCGAGCCGCATAGGTGGAATGTCTCTGCACGAGTGATAAAAAGTTTGAACTTCTGGCTGAGAAGTATCATACACGGGCTAATGTATAAGCAACAGCAGAGCAAATGTGATAGCGGGTAAGTTTCTCTTTATGAAGTGGGTCCTTATTGGGGGGTAAGGAGAGGAAGCCATTTTTATCAATACCCACGGGGGTCGCTATTAACAACGCCCAACAGGGATGGGCTTTGCCACGGCGGGTTGCTATTTTCACCATAATCTACTATTCCTTTCTACTACCCGAGCAATAGATTCGTCAAAACTTAGCTCCATTTAATAGGGAAAGCTAAGTGATTGTTCAACTAGCCACCGAATACTTTGACGAATAGACCTCTGAGTGCTTAGGATAACACGGGTCTGGGATTTACTGCTAAAATAACTAACCGAGATAGCGGTGTAAATCTCCGGTGATTTTGGAAGAAATTACGGTATAATATTGACGGTGCGTTACTTGAAAAAGGAAAAAAACTTGACCATGTCTCAGTCCATTCATACGCACTTCTAGAGTACCGGTACTCGAGTACACTTCAGCACTGTTATCCCCAAGTAGGTTACTCAACTACCGCAGTGCCACAATTTCCCAAACTGTTTTGTGACATTGTCGCTGACCGTCGCTCGCCTACCGCCGACCCAACGCGGAATCTAACATATGATAGAAGACCGGACGGGGGTACGGAAACTTGCAATACACCCATCAAGTGTTGTTAGCGGGCCCCATTTTTCGACTTTTTTTTTTTGAATAGACAAAAACAAGAAAAAACCCGGATCCCAATTCATAGGCAAGAGCCAGAGGGTTACATAACTGGCAGAGGAGGAATAGAAATCTCGAGTTCTATATTTAACTTAGGTGAACAAATTAAAATCGGTCATTGGGAATCAGAATATCGTGTAGTAAACTCCACTCCTCTCCTGCACGTGATCTTCATATGCTACCAAGCCCACTTCCACAAATATTTTGCATCACCATCCCCAGTCCGGGCTGGCTATTTAAACTTCTGCTGTTATGGGGAAACTTGATCTATTAGAACTCTATGCAACATGGACTTCCATACCTTATGATATCATTGCCTGACACTAGATCTTATTGTGTGAGATACGGTTTCCCTATACCGGACCTGAGAGCTGTGATTTCCGGCAGTATATTTATTTGTTGGATAAGGGATTGTATTTTCAGAATGCTCCTGCCTCAGGACATGACAAGTCACTCTCTTCCCTCCCTGGGATGTCACAGGGTTCCTAGCACCTGAGCAGACCATCCGACGGAATCCGTCGAAGGAAGGAAAACCCTTGTACTATAGGAAAATATCCGCCAGGGCAGGATTGGGGCACATCTTAACTTTCTAGTAGGTCTATAACTGCAGATCCATAACGAAGAACGCACGAGGGGCTTCAGTCACTCTTGAAAAATTACGTAGCATGTAGCGTGGGCTCGAAAATCTTGCTAGGAACCTAGGGATTCCAGCATTGATATTGAGCGTTTGAGTGGAGAGATAGCTTCCGCAGGAAATGGATATTACAGTAACAGTCACAGAGTCTCGTCCTGAGAAACGGCCTTCGCCGCAGATGGCGGAGGCGAGGCTGAGAGTGGAGGACTAGAGTAAATACACTAAGGTAGGCCGGGCACTGCTATACATAGTTTCGCGCATGTGATCTACAACTCGGACCGGGGACCAGGGGATTGGGGGCGCCACGATTTTTTGAATATAGATGGCATTTGGAGAATAGTACTGTAATCAATTTCGTAATTGAGAGACCCTAGCATTTGAATTTTCCTTGATGAGAATGATTAAAGAAATGTGGACATTTTGTTTCTATTTCCAAATGGACACCATTTCTACAGGTTAGAGGGGGGGAAAGGGGGGAAAAACAATCGTAGGCAAAGAAGAAAGGAAGAGAAAAGAGGATAACAACCATAGAAGAATGGTAAAGACAGGTATGATAGACTTCTCAAACTTCGCTCGTCTATTCCAATGCTATTTAAGTAAGCCCCCGCCAAGACCGGGCCCCAGGCCGTGAACAGAAAGTGGCAAATGTCAACCCGACTGCATAAGAAAACAGGTGTGGGGTTAGGGCGGATATGGTAGAGATATTTTCATTGCTGTCGTGTGATTTACCTCAACTGGAGGGGATTATTTAAATTTAGTTTAAGTGGGCGGCGTCGGAACAGGAGGAAAGACGTGAGTAACGGCAGGACGCTGTTTTGAATAGTGGGAAGAGGCTGGGCTGGATCGGGGTGAGGGAGGCAGTGGTAGCGGTAGGCCTGCCCGTAGAGGTACCGAGGCCCTTGCGGAATGGCACCCACTGCAGGCTTTCCATCTCCGGAGAGAGTAAGGAGGGCGGTGACTACCAGTCCTAGACCGTTGAAGGGGTTGCTGATGCTAGGGGCTGCAGTAGTGCCACCACTCCCTGATGGCCATTCTCAGCAGCCCACCCAAGTGGCGTGGTCCCCAATTTGTCTGGCTTGTTGGGGTCGATATCGTCTCGTCCGAGTAGTATCCTCACTACTCCCTCATGCCCTTTCCAAGCAGCACACCAAAGCGGTGTTCGCCCGTCATTATCTGGGCTGTCGGGTTTGATGTCGTCCCGTCCAAGCAGCATTTTCACCAGTCCCTCATGTCCATTCCAAGCTGCACACCAGAGTGGCGTTTGGCCGTTGTTGTCAGGTTTGTTGGGGCTGACGCCATCACATCCGAGTAATGTTTTTACGACTCCCTCTTGCCCTGTCCAAGCAGCACCAAAGAGTGGGGTTTGACCATCGTTATTTGCTTTATTGGGGTTGACGTCGTTAAGCCCGAGCAGTGTTTTCACGACCCCGTCATGCCCGTTCCAAGCAGCACACAGGAGTGGTGTTCGGCCGTTATGATCAAGTTTGTCGGGGCTGACGTCCCGCCGCCCGAGTAGGATGTGTACTACCCACTCGCGCCCCTGCCGGGCAGCGCCAAAGAGTGGTGTTTGGCCGCTGTTATCTGGTCTGTCAGGATTGACGTCGTCCCTTCCGAGTAGTATTTTCACAACCTCCTGGTGACCGCCCCGAGCAGCACACCAGAGCGGTGTTTGGCCATTGTGATCTAGTTTGTCGGGGCCGACATTGCCGCGTCCGAGCAATATTTTCACCACTCCCTCATGCCCAGTCCAAGCGGCAGCAAAGAGTGGTGTTTGGCCAGCATGATCAGGTTTGTCAGGGTTGACGTCGTGCCTATCGAGGAGCATATTCACCACTCCCTCGTGCCGGTGCCAAGAAGCCCACCAGAGTGGTGATGCACCAAATATATCTGGCTTATCGGGGCTAACATCTGCACGTGCGAGGAGTATTTTTGCCACTCCCTCTTGCCCACTGCAAGCAGCACCAAAGAGAGGGGTTTGGCCATTGTTATTTGGTTTGTTGGGGTCGACATCATCTCGCCCGAGCAGTATTTTCACCGCCTCCTCGTGCCCATTCCAAGCAGCACACCAAAGTGGTGTTCGTCCGTCGTTATCCGGCATGTCGGGGTTTATGTCGTCCCTTCCAAGGAGCATTTTCACCACTTCTTCTTGCCCATCCCCTGCAGCGCACCGGAGCGGTGTTTGCCCGTGCTCTTCTGGTTTGTTGGGGTCAATATCGTCCCGCCCGAGCAGTATCTCCACCACCCCCCCGTGCCCAGTCCAAGTAGCGCCAAAGAGTGGTGTTTTTCCATTGTTATCTTGTTTGTCGGGGTTGACGTCGCTCCGTCCAAGTAGTAATTTCACTGCTCCCTCTTGTCCCCTCCCGGCAGCACATCGGAGTGGTGTTTGGCCGTTATTGTCGGGTTTGTTTGGGTCGACATCGTCCCTCCCGAGTAGCAGTTTTAACACCCACTCATGCCCATTCCGGGCAGCGCACCAGAGTGGAGTTCGGCCCTTTTTATCGGGCATGTCGGGATTGACGTTTCCTTGGCTGAGTAATATTTTCACCATTCCCCCGTGCCCATCCTCCGCGGCACAGCAGAGTGGTGTCCGGCCCTCATTATCCGGTTTGTCGGCGCTAACATCGCCCCGTCCGAGCAGCATCTCCGCCGCTCCCGCGTGTCCATCCTCCGCAGCACAACAGAGTGGTGTCCGGCCCTCGTTATCTGGTTCGTTTGGGTTGACGTTGTCCCGTCCAAGTAGTATTTCCACTACTCTCTCGTGTCCCTTAGAAGCAGCCCACACGAGAGGTGTATTGCCGGCGCAGTCCTTTCGGTTGATGTCACAACCCTCCATCCCTACCAAACCAGATACTAGCTCGGGAATCCCGAAGACGGACGCGCAGTGTAGACCCGTGAATAGAGAGAGCTTGTCGAGATCAACAGCATACGAGTACCATCCCTGCGCCTCTAACAAGAATTTAGTGGATACGTGGTTATCATAATCGTCGAATAGCTGCAGCGCAAGCAATTTTGCGCAATCGGAAAGGCATCTTTTTGCGTGCACCCCCCAATATACTGAGGAATATTGGAGAAACGGTGTCCCTTGGGTATCTGGAATGTGACTAGCCGAAAGAGCCTTAACCTGCTCTGAATTTAGATAGCTTAAGCAGATTTCTGCCATTGTCGAGTGAGTGGTGCCAAAAAGTTCTGCGTGAGCTCGGAGGTATTCTTGAAGGGTAAAGTGGATTAGCCGGACCGTGGAAGCTTCCTTGTCTACGGAGACAAGGCCTTGACAACAAGCTAGCACTGTCCCTATTGAGGGGACATTGTCTGTGTTGATGTTCGGCGACCCTACCTCGATGGCTAGGGCGTGACACAGTTCATCGGGGTTCAGGGGCCGCTCCGAATGAGACACCCACATCAAAGCGGCCATTCCGAGTCTCGACTTCTCCCCACCCTGCCCCTTTATCCGATCTAGCGTTGAACCATAAGCATCTCCCAACCCTAACCCATCGGTTATCGCACTGAGCCTCTGCCGCCTGCGATGGATCGTAGTTTCTTGGAGGATCGCGTCGATATTCAGCGAGACGAGCAGGAACCTAGATATTTACCGGTTAACAGCTAGCTTTAAGTAGCCTCATTGCCGTATCATACATACATTTCGGAGATATTATCTGGGATTTTCTTTAAGATGTCTGCCTCCAGACTAGTGTCCATCGCCTCTGGGATTGTGTCCTCGCCCAACCTAGTTTGGATATATTCAATAACATCACCCTTCTTTGAACTAATCGATATGCTGATCACTCTTCCAGCAAGGCGCCTTCCGATCTCGGGTCGAATGTGTGACCTCCCAGTGACGAATATCCGAGTGCCCGGTGACTTTTCGAGGATTTGGTTGAGTGAATCAAGAAGTTTGCCCCGATATTCCTCTGCACATTCGTCTAGAGCATCGATACATATGAACGTCTGCTTCTTGGAAGAGGTAATCTGCAGTAGCTTTACAATATCGGAAAGTCGCAACCCACGCCCACCAATAGCATTTTTTTGGTTTCGGTACGCCCGCGATATCTCCTCCGGGGTCTCGCCCAGTCCGCTAACAAGCTGTTTTAGCAAGGCGCCGAGCATGCTTCCAGCGGACTGCTCCTTTTGGACTGCGAAGTCAAAATAAAAACATGCAACTGTGGTGTTTTGTCCTTTAGCTCGATCACACAGGGTGTCTATTACCAATGAGCTATCATCACGGCTTGTTAGCACCTGCTCTACTTCCTACATTCCTCCAGGTTCGTCCTTCATACCTAATATATGTTTTCCCAACCCCCGGGTCTCCATAGCAAAACAATGCCATGGCATTGGGTCCGCCGGTCCCAGTGCTAGCATACCAGCTCCTAAATTCTTCGGTTTCTAATAGCCATTCCCCTACATTTTTGACCCGGCGGTCTCGAATGTCCTGATGTCGTAGCTTGGGATCCAATGGAGATAGCCAAGCGAGGATACTAGGTTGGTCATCGGCAACAGTAATGTTCGTCGTAATAGTCGTCGTAATAGTATTGTTGAAAGAGTCGTTATTGTTAAAAGAGTCGTTATTATTGAGGAGAAGTTGCGACATTTTCTGTTTTCCCTGCTTGGGGTATCGCAGATGGATGATGGAGTCGCTTGATTGCTGAGTTTTCCAGGGGGCTGAATTGACGAGCGGGGTCTCTGTGGAACCTCATCATGCCACACAGTCGCACGGATCCCGTCCACCGAATTTTCCTCCCACACCCTGCTTATGCCTACCGTATCAGTCGCGGGAAACGCCACACCCCGGTTGGCGGTTTCTCCCGCGGTGTAGCACAAATATTCACTACTGGTAGACGGACGGGGGTCCCCGCCTGGTCCAAGAGTTTTTTTTCCCCTTTTCCTTTTTTTTTTAAGGGCCCCAGTACGATAATTCAAAAGGCTGCTGGACGCGCTGATGATTTCTCCCCTACCCGATCCTAGGATAATACAGGATCCAAGCCTTTCCACCACCGGTATTTTGACTAAGCGAGGTGGCTGAGTCAATACCGTTGCGAGTCGAGAGAAATTACCACATGGACGTCACTTCTAGAAAACTGCATTCCAAAGCATAAACAAAACCACGTTGGGTCGTGCAGGTACTTGCGAGCTGGTTGGGTCGCGCCGCTGCAGACCTTGGGTTTTGGCATATTTTTCGATGATGAGGTAACATAGGGGGTGCCTGGCGAGCCTAACGCCTCCCCAGATATCACTGCTTTCTGGTCGCTCATCCCACGACCCTGCCGCTGACCACCACCCACCCCCATCTCGGGCCCGCATGATACGGTATAGCGTGCAGCGGGAGACTACAGGTGGACTGGTAACACCTCGAGGGAATCGTTCTTCCTTAGCGGTAGCTATTTAAGTTGTGGAAGTTCCTGGCAAGGGGCCTCTATGCGCGGTGAATGGCGGAGGTGGTTTCTTTTGTTCTGGGGTTACCACGCTTTGGGGAGGCTTCCCATGCATGCCTCTCATTTTAGGAGATGAGGGACATGTGGTCATCCATGGCAGAATTACGATACTTTCATTGTGATTTGCCTATATCCCCGTCTCGGCCATCAGTTTAGAGAGGATGCCGGGCGGGGGAATGAAGGTACTGGCCATTACCTTCCACTGTTTCTCCATGCTGGCCAGTCTTGTCCGCCCCTTATACCGCTGGTCAATTTACCCTCCCTCACAGACCCTTAAACAATCGCCACGGCACGAGCACAGAGGAGGAGTTCATGCACAGAGGATAGAGGTCCATACGGCGTTTCACGAAGGTTTTCAAGGAGAGCGCCGGAATGTACTGCATAGTACTTGGTTGCGGTTTGGTCTATAGTCTAGTGTCACTGCTATTCGAGATAGTAACTTACCGCCTTCTCCCAGCTATACTCCTTCCAGTTCCCGGAACCTGCTTCAATCCCGTGACATGAGTACGGCACTCTGTACTTTACAGAGCACCAGTGAATATAAGGAAAAAGTTCGAAATCGCGATTCTCTAACGAAGCCACTACTGGGGTTTCGGGGGATCCCCGGAATGGGAAATAGATTTAGTGATCTATTTATGGCAAAATCGATGGCTTTAGCACATCAAATTTTGCCAGACCTATGACAACCTGCGTCCACAACTACCTAACTCACACTACGGGGGCCTTGGTAAACTGTTGGTGCGACATTTCCGGTATTATGATGATCACGCACCTAGGGAAGAGACGAAAGCCGGTAAAGGCCAGGCGAAAATCTTTCTCAATTATAAGGAAAGCACGACCAACCAATTGGTAGATTTCCAGCCAAGCCGGTCGGGACGGGGGGGGTTCGTTGATACGCGGTCCGGAGTAGCTCCTGGGTAGCAGAATGCACGATGAGGCCGCACCGCGGAAGATGGCATTGACGGTGTACGGAATATATCGAGGCACAGGAGGGGAAGATTGTACACAGCAGCAATATGAGGGAGTAGGGGGCTATATCGAAAGCAAGGGGAATAAAGATGTTAATCCATAGATTCGCGGTGAAGGAAGCGCAGGCACCTACGATTATTTAATAATGGATTTACTTTTTCATAATAGTGTTAATTAGAGTGGTGGTAGAATCCATTCGTCTATACAGAGAGGGAAGTGGATCGATGTACACGAGTACTATTGCCGCAACCAATGGCTACACACCTTGAAAACATGCGTAGATATAACTGGCCAATAGGATTAGCAAGAATCGGGGGGGGATCAAACTAGGTCTGGCGATTATACCGCCGATTCCCCCGGGAACAGACATCCTGGAAAAAAGGAGAAAAGAGGGCTCCGTAGCTTCTGGTTCATTTTCCAGAAAATTAGGGCAGGATTACAATTCGAGGCCCGGTACGGCCTTGGTATGATATCAGAGACCGGTTGGGATTTTTCTGCCGGGGGAGCAGTATTTGGGGTTGTGCTCATCGCTACTTCTTACTACAAGAAACATGTAACAGAAACATGGGATGGTAGAATAATTTGCCTATTGTCCGGACTTCCGTGCCTATTGTTTCTCTGAAATTTTGCTTAGAAAAAGTGAGTCAGGGCCTGCAGACTCGCGTCGGGGATTGTGTCATTTCGGGAGCTATGTCCGGAGCATAAGAATACATAATACGGTAGCCCACAAAATAGGCTGCTCCCAACCACGGCAGATTTCAGAAGATCCGCAAATTACAACATGCTCCAAGCCATGGTAAGACTGTGTATTCCGCAGTCTGGGCTCCCTATCGCGGCACAGTCCCCAAAACGACATTACCCCCGACGCGAGCCCATCTTGATTGGCTGGTCGCATTATTAGCAACTAGTAGCTGGTAACGCTAACTACTAATTGGCTGCAATAGGAATGCAGGTGTAATTCTGGTAACTTACAGAACTGTCAATTAGACATCAATACGGAGGTTCTGCCACGACCGCCGTAAGAGGAACTGTGCTTAAATTCGGCAAAGTCTGTTGCGGCAATAGATGATTCTTTTGTTCGGGTTTTGCTAAGTGGAGTTGAAAACGCAACATGACATCAGTTTTGTTCCTGTTATCGGATGAAGATGGGGAAATGGGTTGGAGGAGAGCAGCGTTTGTCAACAAGTATGTCAACAAAACCTTTTAAAATTTACACCCTCTTCATTTAAGAACTGTTCTTGGGACTTTACAAAAGTTGAGCCGCACCGTGCTTATACAGTTTTTGAATGGTTAGCGTTGTTACTCTGGAAATAAGTACGGTTCCGGCTAAGGCGGTCTCAGTGGGAGCTCCCTACGAGTACGGTAGTGAGCACAGCTGACAGGCTAGTGCGTCGCCTTTTCTTGGCAGCCTATTAGATTAGTAACACACTTCGCTTGGTAGCCTGGGGTTGCTCCATTACGGTCGCCCTGGTTGTCACCCGGCCATCTCACCCCCGACATCCTAATGGCGGAATCAAGAGCACAGAAGATGCGCCTTCTACCGCTCAGCAGGGGAAAGCCACGCGAGACACCACAACTAACCGGGAATAGTACCCTTTGCTCAATACGAAGAGCCGACACCGGGCTCGACCGAATGAGTACATCACTGGGTCGGGACAAAGACTACTACCGCTTAAAGCCGTGTGCGGTCCACCAGAAGAACAGGGAAAGAACGCTGGGAGTGGGGGGTTACAGGAGCTACTAAGGACCACCAGGGTTGACGAGAACGTTAGCAGCGAGAACAAGTGCACACTAGTTACTTACAAAACCCTTATGAAATGGATGTGGGAGGTCAGGGAAGAAAATTTTCTATGGGGCCCATGTAGGTCAATATAAATTAGCTAACGGAGTGGGTATACTCGAGTAATTAGCGCTCCCCCTTCCACCCCGTAAACGAATACTCGCGGTCAGGTAATTCAGTACTAGTGCCGGTACTGGTATTTCAACGGGGGAGCGACGAAAACTGGCGGGTAATGCACTAGGTATTTGACAGGGAGGAAAGCGAATTCGTGAAGGCAGGATGACCGGGAAAATCCAGTGGTCATACTGAGGCAGCATGGGGGGGGATGTAAGCTCAGAAATGAAAAGAGTCTAGCTACGGGAATGTCGCATGGTACTGTACAAGAACAGGAACGAATGAAGCCGCCGATTCAACGAGAATGTGCCAAGATATACCCAAGCATGTTGGATTTCGTGCTTATCCGCCGAACAGAGTAGTTTCCTGTCATCTAGTTTCTGCTAGTACAGGTACTTTCCTCACCACTCTCTCTCTCTAACGTAAGCCACCGTTTGTCTCGCAAATACACAACCATACAATATTCAACCATGGTATTACTTTCTCCTCATTATCCGTGGTCCTTCCGAGGTCCTATATGTTTTTCTACTTCTCCGCTCTCATTCTCATATTACCAACAGTGGTTTCTGATATTTCTTTCCTTCGCTTAGTTCATTTTAGTGTAAAAACCCACGGCTGCGGATGTTGTAAGAAAATCAGTCTTATTTCTTGACAGCAGTCATGTCAATTCGTAAAGCGTTGGAGTGATTTCCTATCAGACATTGAGAGGGGTTTGCATCTTGGGTCTCATCCACCGTCTGGGATTCACAGCCGCACCGACCCCTATTGTTTCCGGCCCTGATCACCGATATCATATGCATTTTTGGCAGCACATACTGCGCACTTTGGAGTTTGGTTTCCGTTGCTTATAGATGATAGACCTTTTCTTGATCTAGGGATTTCGTAACTTAGTGCCTGTATGTAGAGATAGTATCCTTAAGCAATTGAATGAATTAACAAAAGTGATAATAATCTTGGGCTAGGTATTGGCCTTGGTTTTTTAATTTTTTGAGATGATTCAAGGATTGGCGGTAGGGCGCAGATATTAAATTAGAAGTGCCTGGGTTAGAGTTCCTGGTGTCCGCATAGAAAACAAACTAGTGGGTAGTTCGTCGTGAAGTTGGAGTAGGCCGGAAAATTATTTCTGTATGATAGCCTCGCATTAAGTTCTGCAAAGATGGGGGCGGTGGCTTTCGATATCCATCGGGGTTCCAAAGTGCAGGGCGCAGTGCGAGTATAGCGCAGCGCAGTGTAGGGTAATGGGAAGCTGCTACATTTTCCTACAATCTGCTCATATTCTCTCGTGATGGAGCAGTAAATTCGGCAAAGTCAAATACCGCTTGGGGGTAGACCTTTATAGCAATTCAAAGAGATGTTCAATGTTTACGAATAGACAACACACTTAGCAAACTGCCCGGGAGTATACCGGTAAGCAAAGGAACTATATTTAGGACACTCTGGACAAGAGAAATATGGGCCGACTTTGGCCAACCCACCACACTGCTACACTTGAGCACTATTACATCTAAGCTAGCAACTGTGTTTACTCCGCTATTTCCAAAGATTTGTCGCGCCTCAGAAACAGTCAACCGCCTAGGGCTAGGGTTCAAAGGGCGAGCTACCATAACGTCCGATAAGACACAACATGGTACAGTGCCGGTGCGGCAACTCGCCGTAAATCCGCCCTGCGCCGTTAACCGGGGAAACATAACCGACATTTGAGATATCACTAGTGATGCAAGGTGGGGAGTCAGGAGGTGTAGTACGAGTGCGGCCGATGGATATATTCGTCACGTGAGTCTGATAAGAAGGTTTCGGTGCGCCTTTTGGCTGCGATGTGTCCTTAGATAGGGCACGTGACGAACATCCCCATCGGCCGCACCCGTACATGCATAGGTTAGTGAGCAGGAGAAGAAACCCGATTCAGGATTTAAAATACATAGTTAGCCCCTGGCGCGATGGATAAGAAGATTGTGGAACCAGCCTGAACCCCTCCGGCAGAGTCCTCATGCACACGGCCCCCCCACCTGCTACCCAATCCTATATCTTTGTTTTGTCTGACCGTCCCTTAATCTGTGCAGGGTGCCCATCCAAAATCCGCTTGCCATAAGCTAGCCTAATCAATCAGCGCTTTCTGTAGCATGGGCTTATGTGGCAAAAGACACCATTACCTAGCCTCAGATTTAGCTATTCGAGGTACCCTTCTCCAGCTGTATGTCTTGTATGTGTTATTTATGGGCGGACAGGATAGGGTAACGTACCGTATTTTTAAAGCACCACCACATCTGGCCAGCCGAAACTCGATCGGTGGCCGCGGGATAGACTTCGGCTTGGTGTAAGGTTTGAAGTATTTGTCTACTTGTGCTCTGGAGAGAATAAAATTGCACAAACTAGCTCCTTCATTAACCCCTGGCTGCTCTGGAGCGTATTGCATCACCCAATAGTTATTCCCTCCATCCCCGCTTGCACACCATCACAATACCAATTGAGTACTAGGAAGTTCTAGGAAGTGTGAAATTGCAATTATTGTGCTCAATGTGTACGGCCTCTCTAAAGTGATGACGACTAGCAGCGACAGGAGGAAACACAAGTGGGGGAAGTATTTTGGAGGAAAGTTATTTGGGAATAAAAATTGGAAAAACACTCCGACAACACAATTGTACTCCGGGAAGGAGGGGGGAGAAGTTATACTCGGCTCGATATCAACGCCCTCTAGGAATTACTAAGCGAAGGCAAAGTGAAATATGTGTAGTTACTTGTTGAACATTAGGTACCAAGAAATTAGCTAGTGGGGCTGTAAGGGGAGGGATCGGGCACTCCATCCCAGGCATTGGAGGCAGAGGGGTGGGCAGAGCGGTATGCGAAGTCCCACCTACCCTTCCCTACGACCTCTACCTCTTAGCTATTGAGAACCTTGCGAGCGATAGGGAATTTCTATCGGGTGTTGTCGCAGCGGCCTTAATATAGGCCAGAATTCAGTCAGGAGGATGTGATTTCGCTGCTCGGGAGGGATATTGTTGGGGGGGGTGATGTTTCGGAAAACCGATTCCTGATGTCCTCTTCAGCGACGGCCGCTGTAGCTGTTGTAAGGCGGAAGCTAAGAGGGCGCCTTCCCCTCCCTCCCCTTTTGTTTCTTGGTTAGACAAATGTGAAGTTTGCCGTCAAGGTCTCGGGAAAGGCTGTGGCAGCGGTTGTGGCGAGATCGATGATGCCTACGGGAATAGGAGTCGTGAGGGTCGGGCGTGGGAGCGAGCCTTGAAGTACTGGGGGAGTTGTTCGAGGGTTTCGAGGGACTAGCAAGCAGGGGAGCGGCCAGCTAGGAGGGCCGCATACTGTGCCAGAGCTTGTCTGCATTGGCGACTTGTGGCTCTGGAGGACGCACGCGAAGTGTTTTATGGTCTCTGGACCACCCATATTAGCGGGCGAGGGGACCTCGAACATCATGATACTGGGCGCAAACGTGCCGGTAGTAACATGACAGCTCCATCTTGAGAGACACGGATTAGGGTTACCTAGAGAAAATGTGTTTGGCCTTTTGATTTTGTCCGTGATTCTGGGCAGATCCCATCTGGCACTCAAGAAACAGAATCACTGCCCTCCCGTGTGTATTAGAGCGGGAAATCGCCGTAATTATCCTCTGATACAGGACCTTCCGTTTCCCATTCCAAAAGCAGCATCACTATTTCCTCTTGTCCCCATTGGGCAGCCCACAAGAGTGGTGTTTGGCCGTCATTGTCTGGCAATCCGGTATCGACCCCGGCCCATACTAGAAGCAGATCTACAATTCCCTCCCTCCCCCACTGAGCAGCCCAAGAGAGTGGAGTGCGGCCATCATTGTCTCGGGATTCGGGGTTGACTCCTTCACGTTCTAGAAGTATCTTCACTATTCCATCCCGTCCCCACTGAGCGGCCCTGGAGAGCGATGTTCGGCCATCATTGTCTCGAAGTTCGGGATTGACCTCATGCAGTCCCACAAGCAGCGTCACTATTTCCCTCCGCCCCGACTGCGCGGCCCAGGAGAGGGGTGTTCGGCCACCATTGTCCCGCGATTCAGGATTGACCCCATCACATCCCAGAAGCAGCTTGACTATTCCCTCACTTCCCCACGCGGCAGCCCAGGAGAGGGGTGTTCGGCCATAGTTGTCTCGCGATTCGGGATCGACCTGATCTAGTTCCAGAAATAGCTTTACTATTTCCTCTTCTCTCGACCTAGTAGCCCAACTGAGCGGTGTTCGTCCGTAGCAGTCTCGCGATTCGGGATCCACCTCATCCAGCTCCAGAAGGAGCTTTACTATTCCTTCCTTCCTCGACCTACTAGCCCAAGATAGCGGTTTTCGGCCGCTGTTGTCTCCTGACTCAGGGTTGACCTCCTCACGCGCTAGAAGTAGCTTTAGAATCCCCTCGTGTTCCCACTCGGCAGCCCAGGAGAGCGGAGTTCGGCCGTCCTTGTCCCGCGATTCGGGGTTGACCTCATCCCGTTGCAGCAGCAGCTTTACAATTCCCTCCTGCCCCCACATGGCGGCCCAACAGAGCGGTGTTCGGCCATCATTATCCTGCGATTCTGGGTTGACCTCATCCCATTCTAGCAGCAGCTTAACTGCTCCCTCTTGGCCAGACCCCGTAGCCCATGAGAGCGGCGTTCGACCATCGCCTGTGCCTTTCAGGTTAATGCTGGCCCCAGCCTTGTGTAAAAGTAGCTTTATAGCGCCTTCATGCCCATTCTTAGCGGCCCATATCAAGGGTGTACAACCATCAAAATCAATCTTATTAACATCCCAACTTTTCATATCCAATAAAGCGGCCGCAACCTCATCAATACCGAGATACGCCCCGCAGTGCAGCCCCGTAAATCCATTAGCGCACCCTACTAGGGTGAGCACATGCGGGCGTAAAAGAAGCCTGGCTGATACATGGCTATCAAATTCGTCGAGAAGCTGTAGTGCAAGTGATTTCACGACCCCAGTAGTTTCACTTCTGGCGTAGTGTCCCCAGTTCCTGGAAGCGTATTCGAGGAAGGGGTATTCCTGTGGGGCGTCGCCAAGGGCCGCGGGAAGTTTCCTGATACAATCAAAGTTAAGGTACGTCAAGCAAACCTCGGCCATTGTCGCGTAGGGGCTCTGAAAAACATTGGCGGAGCTGTTGAGATATTCTAGAAGTGTGAAGTGCACCAAACGGACTGTCGATTCTCCCTTATCGACCGTAATGAGTCCAAGGCAAGAGGCCAACAGGGTTTGTATTGAAGGGACATTATCAACGTTCGGATTGGTGGACCCAATATCCACGGCTAGGGCATGGCATAACTCGTCCACTTTCATTGGCCGCTCGGACCAGGAGATCCACATCAAAGCCGCCATCCCGAGTCTTGACCTCCCTCCGCTTTGTGCCTTCATTCTGTCCAACGTCACGCGATAGGCGTCGCCCAAACCGCCGCCGTCGGTCATTCTTTTGAGCTGCTCGCGCCTTTGGTGGATAGTCGCCTCGTCCAATATTGCCGCGATGTTCAAAGCAACCAGAAGAAACCTGCTCGTACTGTGAGCCAACTGGGCCAACCTCCAAGGCAACAACAGAATATAGCGGCTACATACACATCCGATATTCTTTCAGAAATGCGATTCAAAATTTCCACTCTGAGCTCTGGGTTCATTGCGTCGGGGTCACGATCGTCATCCAACATCATCTCCACATATCTTATAATGTCCTCCCTTGTTGGAGTTACCTGGAGGAACTGAGCACTCCCGGGAAAAAACTTCTCGATCTCGACCGCAATATGGGGTCGACCCGTAAAGAAAAAACGGATGCCCGGAGACGACTGGGAAATAGAGCGCAAGGAGCGTAGTAGCTTTGGTAGATGTTTTCCCTGGTATTCATCCAAGGCGTCAATACAGATAAATGCCTGTTCCAGTGGTGCAATGGCGGCCTCTAGGAGTCCAATAACATCCTGAAGCCGGAGACCGCGACCCCCGACCTGGCGTTTTGATTTCTGAAATGCTTCATCGATCCCAGTAGGGACTGCTCCTGACCCACACACAATTTGCTTGACGAGGGCACCCAGCACGTGTTCTGGAGTTTGCATTTTTTGGCTTTGAAAGTCACAGTAAAAACATGCAACTGGAATTCCCCGATCCGTAACTTGATCGCATAATCTATCAACCACAAGAGAACTAATGCCACCGATCAGAATTTGCTTATGCTTGCACAGATCGCCGCTTGTCTCTCACCTTAGATACGTCTTCCCAGCCCCTGGAGCGCCGGAACAAAAGAGAGTAGCCATGCCAGATCCGCCCTTGCCATAGCTCCAATTGATAAACTCGTCCGTTTGTAAAAGCCAATCACCTATACCATCCAGTCGGTAGGTACGCACGTCCTGGTGGCGTATGTGAAGTTCTAGTGGGGACAGCCATTCTAAGATCTGACGATTTTCGTCCACAAATGTGGTGTTGTAGCTATTCGTCACGTTAAAGCAGTTTTCGTTGCCTGTGCCGGTAACTATGGGCTGGAGATGGGTTGACGCATTCATCTTGTTCCGTATATAGTCCGATAGAGAAAACTTAGGGGTCGAAAGAGGGGGTTGCGGGCAGAATATCTCGGTACGGTAGTGAATTGAGTGAAAAGCGGGGTAATCTCACGCTGTTTTCCAAGCCACCACGCCTCAGCTGCTTGTGATACCGTTAGCCACAATTGACGGAGTGGATCCTCGGGTGCTACACGCAAAAAGCACCCCACCAACAAATTTCTTTAACGACCTCGTGCTAACCGAGGGCCTACACATGATGCCTGTGGTAAAACCCTCCATGAGCCATAAAGCTATCGTAGGCTGGTGCTGGTGGGGGGATAGTCTTACATTTTTAGGAACAACGGTCATATTGTAGATTAGCAAAAATTAACCGAACATTTGGCACCGCGACCTTCGACCCCCCGCAACATTGCAACCCCCCCGGTTCACTCCCTCACCTCACCTCACTATACCTGTACCGCAACAAAAAAAACTCCCGGCATGCAAGATAGTAATTAGGATTATGCATTTATTTGATTTTTTAAATATTTTTTAGTTGTGGTTTTGGAAGTCAAGTTTGCGAAAGAAGTATGCCCTGTTGTATCTATTGAAAATCACCGGGGATCATTCCATCTCCCTCTACTTGCGGTCAATGGATAAATATCTTTTTCTTATTGATTTCTATTAGTCGCACCTTTGTCCGTTTATTTCTATTTGTCATTGATTTCTGATCAGTCAAGGGAATGGGTATACCTTGTATACAACACTCTATATGGGTGGAACCATGCGGTGTGAGAAATAGTTGCATACAGCAAGGGAGCAGGAAGGTCAATATCGGGTATGAGCCTAGGTACCCGAACTCCAGAGTTGGCTGAAACCTACCGGAGGGATTCCCGGAGGATCCCAGGGTGTTTGGCATTTCCGTTGTTTTGTTTTCTCTTTTTTCTTTCTCACAGAGGCTGGAACACTGTACCTGGAGGGTGGATGATTTGTCTATATAAAGTCCTTTTGGTATTCCATAGATAAAAAAGGGGATAAGCAACAGAGATACAGTGCACCCGTATCTAAAACTACATATCCCATATTCCTCTTTCTTCCACTCCTGCCTTCAGTCTTTACTATCAGCATCATTCCTGCAATAGGTTATGAGCCCGGACCGCGCACCCTACATCTTCCTTGTAACGTGTTCGCACCGGGGTACTAATCACTCTTCTGGGTACAATAGGAGTAGCGCACAAGTTGATCTACAACCGGTGGGCGTACTGCGCTAAGGGAGGCTCCGAGAGGAAGATATAAAGAATAGGGACTTGAAGAGGTAACCGTTCAACCAAGTATATTAGAAATACTCTGTCCGTCGAAGTCTGCTATTCCTCTACGGGATTCAGCGGTCTTTAAATACAAGATTTCGTCCATGTCCTGCATGGGCGAGTTCCTCAGTATCCGTTCACTCATCCCGCAAATCAAACAAACTGAGCATCAAGGGATACTCGAAACCACAAGTAAAACAAACTGAGTATCAAAGGATACTCGAAACCACAAGTAAAACAAACTGAGTATCAAAGGATACTGGAAACTACAAGTAAAACAAACTGAGTATCATAGGATACTCG
>LN891021.1:356989-442015 GCA_900010015.1 Tuber aestivum | reverse complement strand
GCATCAAGGGATACTACGAAACCACAAGTAAAACAAACTAGAGTATCAAAGGATACTCGAAACCACAAGTAAAACAAACTGAGTATCAAAGGATACTGGAAACTACAAGTAAAACAAACTGAGTATCATAGGATACTCGAAACCACAAGTAAAACAAACTGAGTATCAAAGGATACTCGAAACCACAAGTAAAACAAAACATAAAACAAATCCTTGAACCGAACGGACTGAACTCCAGTTCCGGTTACATTCCCCAAAACAAAACATCTGTTTGCCTAAACAAATGAATAATCTCGAAAATCAAAATCCTCATAAAAATCCTCGCCATATTCCTCATCAGCGAGCGCCCAATCCCCATCACCAATACAAAACACACAAGTCCGCAATTGCAAAAAACAATTGGAATAAAGGAAATGAAAATCACAATAATCGCGGATACCTGCCGCTCTTTCCCATACTTCCACCAATAGGTCTTCGCAATTCGGGCAGTAATCAACCAAAAGGGTATCAAAGTAGTTTTCAAGTAGGATAGCACCGCGGTCCACCAACAGTCCCACTAGCTGATGGCGTAGCCTCACATTTAGTTCCTCATAGTTTTCCATCTTTAGGGTATTCGGATAGGGAGTGTGCCGTTAGATAAAGGTATCTATAACATCTGCCATCGCTTGGTCTTCGTCACTGCTGCTTTCAAATTCATTTGCATCATAGGGAGCCCAGAAATCCGGTCTGGTAGGAGGGTCTTCACGTATTCGTTGTGTGGTGGGTAAGGTAGGTGACCAAGCTATCGTTATATGGTTGATGGTGGGTGGTAGTTGTTCTCCGGGCATGTTGGCTTCCCACCACTCATGCACAAGGGTCATCGCATTCTCGATTCCTTCCACTGGCTCCCAGCTATTCTCCGAGTCTGGATAACCTTTCCATTTGATCAGGAACTGATCAGTTCCATAGCGCTTTCTATGGTCAAGTATCTCTTCCACTTCCCATTCCTCCTGATTGTGGATAAGTAGCGGGGCTGGCCGGGAGTGGCTGCGTCCCGGGAATCTGCTATCGTCATTTGGGTGCCATCTCTTAATTGTAGTCGAATGAACCACTGCCTTGCCACGCCGGTACATTCGTCCTTCCAATTTGATGGTGTCCTTCTCGGTATTGCTGTCGAATTCCAGTACTTTGAATGGTCCTCGCCAGCGGGGCTGGAGTTTCTTGCTTCTGCCGGTCTCAGGGCTGAACAGGTTTCCATGTACCATGACCATGGCGCCGGGGGGTATGGCATGATGGAGCCTTCGCTTTTTCTGTGCCTTTGTTGCATTTCGGAATCGGGCCGTTCTTAGTGCCTGATAGGCATCGTTTCGTAGGGCTTCGTGCTGGTTGAGGTGGCTGTCGGAGGCTGGCACTGCCAAGTCCTTGAATAAGGTGCGAGGTAAGAGGGGATAGTTTTGTCCATATATTGCTTTGTAAGGGGCCGTGTCAATAGTACTAGAGTACATTGCATTGATGTATGCTGCTGCTTCCGGGAGTGCTGGTTCCCAGTTGTTTTGTCGCTTGTTGATTATGTTCCGGAGGCCTGTCTTGACTTCTCTGATCTTTCGCTCCACTTGGCCATTCGTTTGGTGGTGGCCTGGCGCGGCTAGGATGTGATCTATTCCCATCGAGGTTAAGGTTTGTCTCCAGAACTTGGATGTGAACTTAGGGTCTGCGTTGGTAACGATTGAGAGAGGGTGGCCATGGGGGGTAAAGACATTTCGTCGCAACAGGTCCCATGTATCTTGGGCGGTTGAAGCTGCAAGGGTGGGTATGAGCCAGGTGAATCCAGAAAAGCGGTCCAGCGCTACTAGGATAGTGTCATATCCACCGGATTTGTTGAAGGGTCCTGCGAAATCTATGGCATATGATTCAAACACATCAGCAGGTAGCTTCAGTGTCCGGGCATATCCTTCTGGTAGGGTCATTGGTTCCTTATTCCTTTGGCATTCTTCACAGGTCTTCGCATAATGTTTGAAATCATTACGGATTTCCGGCCAGTACAGGTATTCTGAAGCATAATGGAGGTTTCGGTCAGCGCTAGCATGGCCTTTATCATGGATTTCGCTGATCAGGTATTCCCGTAGTGTCTTCCCATTCACTAGGTGGCCATCGGGGACATAGAGGGCTTTGTTGCCATATCGGGTAGGGGCATATATCATTCCATCCGAGATTTCGTAGAGCTTAAGGTCTCCAGCCCTTCCACTGTCAAGAACTTTGTGGTAGAGGGGGTCGCAGTGGTAGGCCTTGATCATCTGGGCTCGGAAGGTTCCCTTCAGGTCGTCCATAGCAGATCGCACATCCCTTTCTTCCTCTATGAGTTCTCCACGGCTAGGTCCCTCACCCTCTTCCTGTCCTAAGTTCTCTTCATCGAAGGATTGGTATAGCTCGCGGCGGAAATCGTCATGGGTAGGGGGCATGACGGAGATGAGGGTTTCGGTATTGTAACAGCCAAGCGCGTCACTGTAGAGGGGTCTGGCCACCGGGGGTGGGCTTGATGGGTACTCGGTCGGGGGAGGGTAGAGGGTTGCAGCTGCTTCTAAATGCCGGATGTCAACAGGTGCTTGTGCCTCTGGTTCAAGTAAGGTAGCCGGGGGTGGCGATAGCTCATCTGTAAGGTTTAGGATATCTTTTGTTTGCTCCTCGTCCCAGGCAGAGCCGTAGTTGGTGGATCCCGATTGCTTGCTGGTTTGGCTTCGGGGCTTGGGGTGGTTGTTGACAAACTTGATCTCAGTTTGGTGATAAGGACAATGATCGCAGTAGCATTGAGAGTAATGGATCGCTGCATGCTTTCGGTCTGGTGAAGGAGTCCGTCGGAGGGTGCAGGTATCGCCCCAGTCGTTTCCGGCTACTATATCACCAGGGCTGTCTCGTCCTTCAGCGTAATATTCCGTGTAGGAGTCCGGAGGAGGGGTAGGAGTAGGGGAGATAGGTTTTGTTGACTCCATGGTGTTGAGTTCTTGCTCGAATGTGGTGGAGTCAGATAGGTCGTCGTCAGATCTGGTGTCCTCATAGACATAGGGTGGGTTCTCGACTTCTCGGTTCTCGTAAATGCGGGAGAGGGCGTCAGCTAAATAGTTAGTTTGTCCTGGTATGTAGGTGATCTTAGCATCATATTTGCTGATTTCGCTGATCCATCGCGTCCTCCTGCGTCCTGGTATCCTTTCTGTCTTGAGGTTGGTAAGGGGTTGGTGGTCGGTTACTATTGTGAACTGGTTTCCCATCAGGAGATGGTTGAAAGCGTTGAGCGCATCGATAACCGCGAGTGCTTCCTTGTCGGTTGTTCCATAGTTCATTTGGGAATCGGTGAACTTCCTACTATGCAGTGCCGCCGGTCGGGCTGTTTCATGCGACACACCCTGTCCCACCCAGGCGCCAACTCCGACATCTGATGCATCAGTGATCAACCAAATAGGTTCCTTTTTGGAGTAGTTTAGTGGCCGGACCACTTCCGCTTCCCTGATTAGTCTCGTTACATTTTTGAATGCCTGGTCATGTGTGGGTGTCTAAGCGAACTCGGCCTTTCCTGTTAAATCCGTGAGGGGCGCCATTATTGTAGCATGGTGTGGGAGGAACCGTGCGATGTAATTGACTAACCCGAGGAACCGCTGTAGTTCCTTCTGCGTTTGTGGTGTGGTCCAGTTTGCGATAGATTCGATTTTCCCAGGGGTGGCATGAATTCCTTGGTCATCGATCACATGTCCTAGGATTTCGAGCCTGTCCGCAAACAGGGTTGTCTTCTTCCTGCTCGCATAGAATTTTTCCTGCCGCAACTTTTCGCACACCATCCTTATGTGCTGCGCATGCTCTTCCTCGGTATTCGAGTAGATTAGGATGTCATCAATATAGACCCACACAAAATGGTGTAGGTATTCACTAAACAGGTTTTCCATAATGCGCATAAAGGTGGCGGGCGCATTGGCATCTCCTTGCAGCATGACTCTGCTGATGAAGGTTCCGAATGGCGTCTTGAATGAGTTTTTTGATTCGCTTTCCTCATCCACCCTTGTCTGGAAATAAGCGTCGCTCAAATCTATCTTGCTGCGGTATTTTGCGCGGCCCACTGCTTCCAGGATCTCGGTTTGATTCGGAATTGAGGAACTGTCTATCACCGTGTTGCCATTTCGGAGTTTGAGGTCTACCAATGGCCTGATTCGTTTCCCATCTGTTTTTAGTTGGACAAACATAGGTGCTGCACTGGGTGCTTGGTTTCTGTAGATTACTCCTCTTCTCATCATCTCATTGATCCAGTCCCGTAGTTGGTCCTTGTAGGCGTCGGGAATCATATAGGTAGGTTGATTCTTAAGGTTGTTCGGGTCCTTGAAGGTGATGCGGTGGTTTACTGCGCGTATGGGAGGTAGCTTTTCCGGAATCTTGTCAGGAAAGACATCCGCAAATTCTTCCAGTAGCTCATGGACTGTTGATTCGCATACTGCAGCTCGGTATTCCCCACTGGTAGGGGTGCAGGATACTCCGACTTTCTTGTCTGGGAACTCTATGACAGACTCGCCACATCTAATGACTGCATTGTGCCGGGTTAGGAATGGCATCCCGATAAGGGCATCTAATTTAGCTACATTTCCGAGCAGCATTTTGTGTTCAGGGAATTTGACAGATCCTAGCTGGATTAAGACATTTGCGGTTTTATGGTTAGTGGAGCGGGATCCTTTTACTGCCATAGCAACTGGGATCGGTTGTTGGAGGGCTTCGGTTTTGAGTCCATGGGTAGCTGCAAAGGTGTTGCTGATCATGTCTGTACCGATAGCTCCGGTATCAAAAAGGACTCGAGCAGGGTGTCCATTAATTTGGATAGTTCCTTCTAGTGCTCGGTGGGGCTTCTTGCCGGGTTTCGGCTGTACGAGGAAACAATGTGCTTCCATGGTATTGATTTGCACATCCTCGTATTCCTCTGGTTCGATGTAGTTTGCTGCGGGTTCCTTTTTGATCGCCTTTCCTTTCCCCTTCTTTGTTGGACAATCTCGAGCCATGTGTCCGGTCTTTCCACACTCGAAACATTCTCCTTTTTCTCTTCGTTTCTCCTTAGTGGACTGCTTCGCGTTTTTCTGAAACTTGGGCTTCTTCACCCTTGATGGTCCAGGTCCATTGTCCTGCCGTTCCCTTCGAGGTGGTGGCGAGTGTTTCATTCCATAGGCATTGGTTTCATGCAGTATTGCATGCTTCCGTTCTGCTCTCTTTATGATATCATGGATGTCATCATCATCTTCTTCCATCGGTTCCACTTCCCTTCGAAGTAGGGGGTGCATGGCATCATAGAATCGGCGCTTTTGCATGTAGGCAGATACTGCGCCGCGGGGCATACGCTTTACATAGAGCAGGAGGTCTGTTGCTATCTTGGTTATTCGTTCTGTTTTTCCGCCGTGGGTCTGACTGATGCCGTTGAAGGCTTTGAATATCTCTTCGCTATTGCGTGATGACTGGAATCGTTCCTTCAGGGCTTCTAGTACCCTTGTTGCTCTGGCTCCTTCGCCGTATGCGTCCATGCATTGCTGGTAGGCATCGAGGGCTCTGCCTTCACAGAAAGCTCCGATATACATTCCCGTGTTGTGTTCCTCAATGTTAACCCCATGCAATCTTAGGTACTGGTGCACTGCTGTTTCCTATTGCTGAAATGCCTTGGGTTTCAAATCATCGCCCTTTCCCAACAAATTCGCAGGCAGAGGGAGCTTGATCTTAGGGGGATTGACAGGTATGCCACCAACTCCAGATCCTCCTCCTGGAGGATCCGGTGGTCCCGGGGGACCTCCGGGTGGGTCTCTTGCTGAGCTTGCCATACTGTCTTCGCTGTCGCTACTGCTACCGTTGTCTTTGGGGCCAGGTACCGCACCTGTGCCTTCTGTGAGTGGTTTCGATGAACTTCCGCTAGTTGCGGGTTGTTTTCCCTTTCCGGGGGTAACTGGAAAGCCTCCGGGCGTGGATAGGCTTTGTTGGCTGAACTCTTCCTTGGATCCCTTGAAATCCTGAGCTGCCTGGTGTCGTGCTAGCTGTCTTCCTGGATCGTCGATTGCGAATCCCTCTTTCGGGCCTTTCGCTTGGCCGGGTCTCTTGGGCTTCGTTAGCCCTTCTCTGGAGACCTGCTTCCCACTGCGTGTCGTGAGAGGGTCTATTGTGTAGGTGGGGTAGGCAGGCCACTGCTGGGCTGCTCCGCCTTCGTGCTAGCTTTGCTGGGTTGTGCCTGTCGATCCGTGATCTTGCACACGAGTTTCTAACCACTTGCTGAGGTTAAAAAAATGTAACGTGTTCGCACCGGGGTACTAATCACGCTTCCGGGTACAATAGGAGTAGCGCACAAGTTGATCTACAACCGGTGGGCGTACTGCGCTAAGGGAGGCTCCGAGAGGAAGATATAAAGAATAGGGACTTGAAGAGGTAACCATTCAACCAAGTATATTAGAAATACTCTGTCCATCGAAGTCTGCTATTCCTCTACGGGATTCAGCGGTCTTTAAATACAAGATTTCGTCCATGTCCTACATGGGCGAGTTCCCCAGGATCCGTTCACTCATCCCGCAAATCAAACAAACTGAGCATCAAGGGATACTCGAAACCACAAGTAAAACAAACTGAATATCAAAGGATACTCGAAACCACATGTAAAACAAACTGAGTATCAAAGGATACTCGAAACCACAAGTAAAACAAACTGAGTATCAAAGGATACTCGAAACCACAAGTAAAACAAACTGAGTATCAAAGGATACTCGAAACCACAAGTAAAACAAACTGAGTATCAAAGGATACTCGAAACCACAAGTAAAACAAACTGAGTATCAAAGGATACTCGAAACCACAAGTAAAACAAAACATAAAACAAATCCTTCAACCGAACGGACTGAACTCCAGTTCCGGTTACATTCCTAGCACAATAATTACAACCTAGATTCAAACCAACACCCAAGTTCCACCAGCCATCATAGTAAATAAGCATCTATGGCTTCCAGTAGCACGCCTGCCTCAACGGCTACAACCACTTCCTCCACAACCTCTCTTACACAATCGATTGAAAAGCTAGATGGTTCGCTGGCATCGGGAAAGAGTAACTACCAAGCTTGGAAGTTTCGTGTCATTCGGATTTTGAAGGAAAAAGCCCTACTTTCTGCGATGGAAGAGGACCCAAATGAGGATGATCCTAAGGCTATCTCCTGGGACAATGCTGCATTCACTATCCTGACTTTGAATGTACGCAACTCCCAGATTACATACATCCAGGAGTGTGATATGGCAAGAGCAGCATGGGAGGCACTGCGAGTCGTCCACCAAGGCATTGGAGCAAGCGGACGAATGGTTTTAATGCAGAGACTCTGCGCATTGAGGATTGTTGAGGGAGAAGATATGGCAGAGCATCTGAATAAATTCCGTGAGTTAGCCAGTCAAGTCAAAACCCTCTCACCCGATGGGAACGGAATCAACGAGAGTGAGTTGGTTACCTTGTTGAGTTTAAGTCTTCCGGAATCCTACGAGCCGATCATTATGGCACTACACTCCCGTAGCGATGATGTGACCTTTGACATTTTTGCTACTAGACTCTTACAGGAGTCTGCAAGATGGCAAGTTGCCCAGTTGACACACCAAGGAGGAAGAGAACAGCAGTCTTCAGGGGGAGCCTTTACCGCCAGGTATTACCATGGGGGAAAGTCGAGAGGGAGATTTGGCCCAGGTAGAGGTGGTATGCGGTCTCCTAGCCAGGGGCATACAGGAAGGTCAGAAAGCCATATTGGTTTTAGAAAACCCAGCGGACAACCAAAAGAAAAAGGGAAATGTTTTTACTGTCAGCAGGACGGGCACTGGAAAAGGGATTGCTATAAGAAAAAGTCTGATGAGGCTAAAGAGGCAAACCAGAGTGTCCAAGGAGAGCCAAAGGGGCTTACCTTTATGGCAGTTGATGGAGTCTCCCACATGGAAGATAGTGGATGCTGGATCATAGATTCTGGGGCAAGTCAGCATCTTTGTGGGTTGAAGGATTCGTTTATTCCAAACACATACCGAGCAATTACACCACGAGCGATTGAGATTGCTGATGGCTCCAAGATTGGTGCTGCCGGTATTGGTGATGTGAGGATCGGAAACCTCAGACTGTCACATGTGCTCTATGTTCCCCAGGTAGGGGGTAACCTGCTTTCAGTTGCCCGAATGATTGATAGTGGCTATCAGGTTAGCTTTACTACGAATCACTGTGTGTTATCCAATAAAGAATCAAGACTTAGGGGAGAGAGAGAGGGAAATCTTTACTACTTACAGGAAGAAAAGAAAGGAGACGAGGCTGACCTAGGACTTGCAACAAATAAGGTGAAGTCGGAGAGCCTTGAGGTTTGGCATAGAAGATTAGGACATCGGACTTTGGATCCAGGCACGGTCAAATATCTGGCATCCAAAGTTAGCGAGTTTCACATCCGGGATAGTGAAACATACGAAGGTCAACGGACTCTCTGTACCGCATGTGCCACAGGGCGACAGCATAGGGAAGCAATAACGGGTACACGAAAGAAGACGGAAGAGCTTCTCGGGGTTATTCATTCCGCTATCTGTGGGCCTATGCAGGTTAATACAGTTACTGGAGAAAGGTATTTCATTACCTTCATTGATGAAAAGAGTGGCCAGATTGCGGTTACTCTCTTGAAGATGAAAAATGAAGCTTTGGGAGCCTTTCAGGCATATAAGGCGCAGGCAGAAAAGGAAACTGGATGCCAGATTAGTGCACTCAGAACCGACGGAGGAGGAGAGTATACAAGTAAATATTTCACATCCTACCTTCGGGATTCAGGAATCAAGCATATTGTCAGTCCCCCATATACCCCAGCTCATAATGGATTAGCGGAAAGGGGAAACCGGACCTTGATGGAGGGACCGCGTTGTATGCTTCATGATGCAGAACTTGAATTGTCATTCTGGGGATTTGCAGTCAGTGCAGCCGCACACATACATAACTGACTTCCCTCCCGATCACACAACGATATTTCGCCACTACAACATTGGAATGGGAAGATTCCTAGCATCGGACACCTAAGGGTCTTCGGGTCAGTCACTCATGTACTAGTCCCGGAGGTGAAGCGAAAGAAATTAGACTCACGGTCACAGAAGTGTATTCTTGTTGGATACGATGAGGATGCTGGTAGCAGAGTCTATCGGGTCTATGATCCTACTTCGAAAACAATTCTTAGCTCTCAGGATATAATAGTAGAAGAGTATGGAACAAAGGAATTGGTAGAGAGGACTGAACTGGTAACCGACGATATCAACATCGGACTGTTGAACCATGAAGCGGATGAAGAAGAAGGAGCCGGAAAACGGATGGAGCGAATAACACCACCGCAAGAAAATCTCGACACACCGGACCAAGAAGAGTTTGGTGGTGAAACCATTGTTGTGCGGCTCCCTGATATGGACAATGTAGCCGGCAACCGGGAAAACTCAGTTAGTGGATGACAACTCCGGCGTTCAGAGCGACAACGAAATCCAGTTCGACACTTTAGCTCAGAAACGGGGAGAGCTATGGTCGCTAAGATGGAAGAGCCACAAAGCTTAGCCGAGGCACTTCACAGTAGCGATAGGATCCAATGGCGTGAGGCATGGGAGTCTGAGGTTGACTCGCTAGCCCGAAACAATATGTGGGTGGTTGAGTCACTTCCACCAGGGCGCCAGGCAATTGGATGCCGATGGCTGTTTAAACGCAGGTAGGACGGCCGCTATAAGGCGCGATTAGTTGCCAAGGGGTATAGCCAGAGGGAAGGGATAGATTACACCGAAACCTTTGCCCCGGTTGCTAAGTTCAACTCCCTGCGGACCTTGCTGGCTCTAGTCTGTGAGAATGATTGGGAGTTGGAAGAAATGGATGTCAAAACAGCATTTCTAAACAGCGAAGTTGAGCAGACAGTTTTCATGGAAATACCAGATGGTCTAGAAAGTAGACCTCTGCCCAACAAGTCTGATGCCCCGATGGTATGCCGCTTACGCAAAGGTATTTACAGATTAAAACAGTCTCCACGCGCTTGGTATGGGAGAATTAATAGATTTTTCCTGGACCATGGATTTCATCGGACCGAACATGATCACAATGTTTATGTGCATCACTTTTTCAAGTTAATCCTTTTACTATACGTTGATGACCTTGTCATAACATCACCGACACTTATCGATATTGCATGGATTCGGAACCTATTGCACGAAGAATTCGAAACGACAGACTTAGGACCCTTGATTAGCTTTCTAGGCTTGAAAATTCGCCGCGAAAGAACCTCCCGTACACTTCACCTTTCACAGCACAAGTATATTATGACAATACTGGACCGACATGGCATGTCAAATGCAGTAGCAATTAGTACGCCAGCCGATCCACATGTCCGGCTTGTTCGCTCAGCTCCGGAAAGTAAAGCAGATCCAATAAACTGCGAAAGGTTCCAATCCGCGATTGGGTCCTTGATGTATGTTATGGTTGGGACGCGGCCGGATATCGCTTTTGCTGGAGCTGTATTAAGTCAGTATGCAACAAATCCGGGTCCTGCGCACTGGACTGCAATGAGATGGATATTTCGGTATCTTGTTGGAACTGCTACATTGGGACTTAAATTTGAGAGGGGAAACTCCAGTTGTGGTGGATACACTGATGCGGACTGGGGAGCTGGCGAGGACAGGAAATCTGTAGGAGGATATGTTTTCTTAATTAATGGAGCAGCTGTATCATGGGCCTCAAAGAAGCAGCTACGCATAGCCCTGTCGTCCATGGAAGCAGAGTATATGGCAATAACGCAGGGAGCCAAGGAAGCTCTCTGGCTTGGAGAATTGCTTGCAGATTTAGGAGGTTTGAAGCATAAAAGTGAGATACGACAGATCCAAAGCGACAATCAAGGAGCAATTGCACTCACCTGGAACCCACAATATCATGCAGGGACAAAGCACATTGACATTCAGTTCCACTTTATACGACAGCATGTGGAAACGGGAAACATCGAGTTGATCTACTGCCCTACGGCAGAGATGACGGCAGACATTTTTACGAAAGCTCTACCGTGACCACAATTCGAAAAACATGTTATGGGTCTTGGATTAGCCCGGCCACTGGTGGAGGAAACGCATGGGAGATATCCTGAGTTGAGTGATTTGTCAGCATGAAACGCTAAAGGTGATGATCACCGGTGAGGGGGAGTATTGAAAATCACCGGGGATCATTCCATCTCCCTCTACTTGCGGTCAATAGATAAATATCTTTTTCTTATTGATTTCTATTAGTCGCACCTTTGTCCGTTTATTTCTATTTGTCATTGATTTCTGATCAGTCAAGGGAATGGGTATACCTTGTATACAACACTCTATATGGGTGGAACCATGCGGTGTGAGAAATAGTTGCATACAGCAAGGGAGCAGGAAGGTCAATATCGGGTATGAGCCTAGGTACCCGAACTCCAGAGTTGGCTGAAACCTACCGGAGGGATTCCCGGAGGATCCCAGGGTGTTTGGCATTTCCGTTGTTTTGTTTTCTCTTTTTTCTTTCTCACAGAGGCTGGAACACTGTACCTGGAGGGTGGATGATTTGTCTATATAAAGTCCTTTTGTTATTCCGTAGATAAAAAAGGGGATAAGCAACAGAGATACAGTGCACCCGTATCTAAAACTACATATCCCATATTTCTCTTTCTTCCACTCCTGCCTTCAGTCTTTACTATCAGCATCATTCCTGCAATAGTATCAGGATGTGCGGTTAAGGGCCCGTCTACCTAACAGTTCCGTCACAGAAATTTGTAGGGTGGGCTCTGACGGTACCGTTAGCGCAGGGTTGTGTTGCAACTGACGGTGCCAAATGCGTTTACCTAATTTTCAACCGTCAGGAATTTTGGGTGCTTAACAGTCAAAACGAGAAGGTGCTCCAGAGGTGTGGTAGCAACACCGTCAGCCTCAAAATGTTACACATAATAGCGTAATCGGTGCGGCACGTGACTAAAATGCATAAGGTCACGTGTTCGACTCCGGGCCCCGCCGTAGTTATCGTGACGATATCATATTATCCCACGGAACGATAAGGCATCTATGCAGCCCACTCCGCAGAGATACGAGGCATGCAACCGAGGGGTTTTCGCTGGATAACATGGAAGGAGCTCCGCTCTACAAGATAAGACTTAGTTGGTTCAGATTGGTCGGTTAGTTATTGAGCTACGACCTCTGCAAGTCTATATGCAATTACAAGAAGCAATATGCATATCCCTTCAGCTCGCGTAAGCTAGAGTCATCCGGAAGACCTAGTTACGATTGGTTAATAACAACTCACTGGTTGAGTGAGTTATCTTCGTCATGCACTCTAAGCTATGCACATAGAAGAGTCATTGATAAGTCCTTTGACAGAGCTGATCACTCCACTAAGGAAGAGAGCGGGGAAGTTAGTTTTCATGGTCAAACGGAGTTCGCACTCCAAGGACACTGAAGCATTAGTATGGCAGGTACATAGTCAGTAAGGGATTGAATGTAGGCTGCGACCACCCAGACGCGGAATATAAATATCGAGGTGCCTCCCTAGCTTTAAGTCTATCATCAGCGACCCGAGAAGAGATCTTATCAATATATTCGTTCTACTTTACTTCTATCTTTACGAGCCTTCTTGTCTATCTCCGAGAACAGAAGATTACAGGGCCTAGTGTACACTCGCTTGACTTTAGAGTTACCTACCCCCTAACACTATATTGATAACCTCTGGTTACCAAGGCTCTCTGAATGATCCCTTTGAGACCACAAATTCAATTAGTGGACTTTGAAAAACATTCAGACACCACCTTCGAACCACGATCCACGCCTATCTACGTCTCCTTCGAAACACTTTGGGAAACTGAATTACCAGATATCCCGTTATTCGAAGAAGACGAACCCTCCTGGTTCACCTACTCTGAAGAGTGGACGGAACCTGATTTCTTCCGCTACTACTTCAACGACCCTGACTGGGAACCTTACCAGGAACCCACCCGCGATACAACGTACCACGGTACGACTTCCGTCCTCTGCGACGACGAAGGAGGATACGAGGGATCCTTGGCTCCTTGGGCGTTGGAAATTGAGCTTTTGCACCAACGCGAACTAAACGAGGAACAATAGGACGGACATACCTCAAATTACGGAGAGCGGTGAGCCGAAAGACACCGAAATGGAGGAAACCACAGACTCTCCACGATCCATAGGTGGCTGGGACCCACGAACAGTCGGAGGACTTTTCCCTCGATCAGGACAACCTAGTCTACCAAGAGACCCTATCGGTTTGGCCTCATTTTTAGGAGGAGGACGACCTCCACCACCAAGTCCATTCACCGAAGAGCAAAGATTCAAAAACTTTGCAACGTTAGTAAGAAGGGTGACGGCTCAGTTAGACCGAAGCATCACCCAAACCCAGAATGATCAGCAAGTCGCTTATGCGGCACTGACGGAAGCGGGAAAGCGCCTTGCCGACGAACTAGTCGGAGTAAAGGCAAGGATGGACAAAGGCGAGAGGTTCATGGGAGATGAACTAGCCAGGATGGAACGAACAGCCCAAGGGCTGCAGGGAGATGTGGCGGCGGAACTGGAAAGCTACCATTTAAGGGTAGCTGAGGAAATGACCAGGTCAAACTTGGCCCAACAGGAGCAGTCTAGGAAAACTGCGAGATTGGAAAGGGGAGGTGCAGAACGTAGCGTGGATGCTATGGAACGGGACAATACCTTGGCTCGGATGATTGAAGAGCTTCAAGAACAACGAAGGACAGATAGAAAGGCCTTCGACTTGTTCCAAAAAAAAACCGCAAAGGACCATAAGGACCTAACAGCGGCCCTCAACGAGAAGTTGACTGAGTATGTCAACAATACCAACGAGCACCGAAAAGGGATTAAAGACACGGTTAGACGACAGGAAAAGGAATTTGCCACTTTGTCACGGCAAATGAAGGATTTCCAAACCGATGTCAGAACCGAAATAGCGGATATGACGGGAACAATGAGCGAACTAATTGCCGATGGAGTAACCTTGGCATTAGAAAGACGGTTCGGAAAGGTCCCAACAGGCCACAACCCCCAACCAGGCAATATGGGGTTTTCACCTCTACCACCTCCAAGCCCCTACGAAGGAGCTTCCTATGCCGGAACAGTCCATGAGACTGAAGCCGACCACCAAAGCGCTTACGCCCCACCACCCCCACCGGTGCCCCCAAAAAGGGATCCAAACGGTGGACCTCCTGGCGGAGGCGGTGGACCTCCTGGCGGAGGCGGTGGACCTCCCGGCGGTGGCGGTGGACCTCCTGGCGGAGGCGGTGGACCTCCCGGCGGTGGCGGTGGACCTCCCGGCGGTGGCAGCGGACCTCCTGGAGCAGGCCAAGCACCAGGAAACGTACACTTCGAGGTTGATGAGTTAGCAGCCTTAATGACACGAGCAGTGGCTGGGGCTAGTAGGAAACCAGCCAAACTGCCATCCTACTTCGAAAATCTCAGTTACCAGAAAGTGGAAAACTGGTTAACGGAATGCGAGGACTATTTTCGAAGGAACCCTCACCACTGGGAAAAGGACCACGACAAGATCGTGTGTGCCCTAGGCAGGACGAAAGGGAAGGACGTGATACCCTTCAAGGAATGGTACCGAAATGCCATGGATGGATTAGCGGGCCAGGAGAGACGAGAAGAATTCCAACTGTGGGAAAACTTCCGAACGGAGATAACTAAACGTTACGCTCCATACAACGAGGCTCGAAAGGCACTAAATCAAATGACGAAAGTGCCTTATCAAAACAACATCGAAGCATATATTACTCAACTCGAGTTGTTGAATATCCAGGGGCAAATGAAGGGCCAGAGTTGGAGACAACTCGTGGAAAGTAAACTTCCACAGTTCATCCTACTCAGAATGTCTTACGAGGAGGTCGACTCGGATGATGCGTGGATGGAACAGCTACGGGCTGTAGGCATGAAGGATGAGGAATTCAAAGAGCAACTCCGCTTGAAGGGCGGTAGCTCCGAGACGACAATTCCGAAGAGAAAGTTCGGGGACAAGGACCGAAGTAGCCCACCTAAAGGAAAGGCTAAGACTTGGTCCCCAGCGAAGCGAGACGACAAAGGAAAGTGGAAACCCGCGAAAACAGGCTCGTCACCTACAAAACGAGTACATACCGATTGGAAATCGGCCCACGAGGGAATTCCACAGGAAACGATCAACTCACGGCGCCAGAATGATGGCTGCATGCGCTGTGGACTCACTAATCATAAGTGGAGTGAGTGTCGAAAGGCCGCCGCGGTAAACTTGACTACCGGGTGCAGGATCGCAGTCCCGAGAACCTGACGAGTTGAAGTCCGCCCAAAACCTGCGGGTGGCAAGGTGGGCCAAACTCGAGCAAACCCAGCATCTCGGATTTGGGAAACGACTTCGGATTAAGCAAGGGTATAGAAACGAAGTCCAGGGCAACGGTGGAGCATCTGCACAAGGGAAGCGCACCCTATATAGGATGGTCAGCAAGACGAAGAAATACGCGTTCTTGTCTGATAGTACACCTCTCCCCGACCTAGCGGTTTGCTCTTTGGAACGCATTATGCAAGAATGGAATCTATGGGCGACCTCACAGCTAGTACAGAGTACTAGAAGAGAGGATCAGTGGGGCGCTCCCATTCAAAAACCATCCGACTATGACCCTTCCCGAATAGGCAACGGGACCCCGAAGCAGCAAGTGCTGTGGACGTGGATAATGTCTAAAGCCAGTTTCATAGACAGGACACCTCTCGGTACTCATTGAAGGGTATTTGGTTAGTTTTCCACTCCCGGTCGTTGAGTGTGGTTGCCACTCATAAAAGCAAGACATGGTGGGCCGAAAGCAGGTGACTGCCTAGGTAACAGGAAGGGTACCTGCGAAGGGCCTGAGCTGTGGATGTGTATTCAGTTACCCAGGTGGGTCATCTCAAGAAGATGTCGCACATGCCCGAGAGGACAGAAAAGCCCATGTCGGTGGTTAACAGGTAGTTGAGCCCTAACGTCCGGGCGACTACTGAAGACGACTGCTTAAGGTGTAAACAGTAAGTGGATACGGGCTAAGGCTCCTTGCTCCAGAGTTATAGATTTACTGGATGACTTGCACTTATTGGACGCAGAGGCGCACTCCGAGAAAGTGCCGAAGGATGCAAAGTGCCTAAGGAGCGGGATGCACACCCTTCGGAGGCCTCCGCTAGGCGTTGCATGTGAAAACGGGTTAAGAAGATCGGGGGTACAACCAGATAGTGCACACCTATCGAACCAGCTAGACAGGAGTCCAAGCTGGCTGGACGCAGCCTGATATGAGTTGAAACTGGCGATAGAGCGCTCAGCAAGGCGGTACACTCGATGGAAAGAGTCCCAGAAAGACGTACCAGTTTAAAACGGTTCCACGCGAGGGAAGACAACCCGATGTCCAAAGACTCCACACGCATTAGTCACAAACGGGGCGTCTCGCAAGAAAAGGCTGGTGCAAGTACGGGAAGGGGCACCCATGGCGACGGCAATGGGGTAGTCCATCATCAGGATGAGGGAAACTGGGGACAGCGTGCTCGCCCCAGAGGGTCCCCCCATGATGGGAACCGAAAGCAAACCCTAAGGCCGGGTTAAAAGGTCGATCCTCGACTCAGTTTGGGTTTCTGAGTTCGGTATGATTAAATATCGTCATTGAGGGTAATTAAGCGAAACGTCCTAAGGTTGTCTGAGGAGGCTTTAATAGCCGAAACCATGCTGGCGTGGTAACAATCACCACCCCCACAACTATAAGCAAACGACAGACAACCAACCAAGGCCCCCAGGTCGGGCCCAAGCGAACCAAAACCAATGTACCAGAACCGGAACGATACAAGTGCCCTGAAGGCACCGCATACCTCCGTTCCAACAAAGATCGAGTACCGATTCACGTGTTATTAGACTCGGGCTCCAATATCTTTGTTATTAGCAAGACTCTAGTACAACGATTAGGCATACCCACCGAAAGACGGAAGAAGCCTCTCCTGATCGAGGGATTTGATGGCAAACCCTCTAAGGAAAATGGATGGCTTTATACCCATCCTATACGGTTGGAAATAGGAACCAACCAACACTCGTCACTTGTGTCCTGCGACGTGGTTAACACAGTCACTCAGGATATGATTATACCCTTCGGTTGGTGGCATGACCAACATCCGATTACCAATATTGGTAACTCAAAATCTTGGACGTTTACGGATAAAAAATGCGCGGACCATACTGGATTCGCACAAGACCCTATTGAAGTAGAATGGGACGAATCCCTACTACTTGACGAAAAGGCTATATTCGTCGGACAAATGCATGCCAAAGGCATGATAGCGCCATTCGAGTACCCCGACGAACCCTGGGAAGTAGCTTGGAAAAGATTGCCTAAGTGCTAACAGGATTATAAAGACGTGTTTTCCACACAAGCCTCTGATCGATTACCGGACCATAGCGAGTTCGACTACAAGATTGAGCTAGTTGAAGGAGCTAAGCCACCATGGGGACCAATATATCCTATGTCGCAAAAAGAACTCAAAGTTCTACGCGAATACCTAGATGAGATGACTCAGCAAGGAAAAATAATTCCTAGCAAATCTCCGTATAGAGCGCCAGTTCTTTTCGCTCCAAAACCTGGTGGTGGCCTGCGACTATGTGTGGATTATCGTAAGCTAAACGAGCTTACGATTGCGAATAAATGTCCGTTACCTCTAATGTCAGAACTACGGGACAGAGTGGAAGGATGCGACATAATGTCACCAATCGACTTAGATAAAGGCTATAACTTAGTACGCATAGCAAAAGGACATGGGGACAAAACCGCTTTTGGAACAAAGTATGGTTTAAAACAATACGAGGTCATGCCTTTTGGACTGATAAACGCACCGGCGACTTTCCAGAGCATGATGAATGTGGTGTTAAAAGAATTTTTGGATCAAGGAGTTGTATGTTACATTGACGACATACTGATCTATTCAAAAAACGAAAAGGACCACATCGAACTCGTACGGAAAGTCCTAAGGCAACTACGACGATATAAGTTAGCCATCTCGCTAAAAAAATCGGTCTTCCATGTAAAAGAGTTGGAATTTTTGGGTTACATTATCTCA
The DNA here is from genome assembly GCA_900010015.1 of Tuber aestivum. NCBI lineage: Eukaryota > Fungi > Ascomycota > Pezizomycetes > Pezizales > Tuberaceae > Tuber > Tuber aestivum. The sequence continues at coordinate 423,922 of LN891021.1, read as the reverse complement.
ACGACAGGAGTGTCGATGAGTGAGCGAAAGGTGGACGCCATAAAGAAATGGGTGCCACCAAAGTCCATAAGGGACATACAAATTTTCATGGGTTTCGCAAACTTTTATCGACGATTCATAAAGAATTTCTCGGCTATTTGCAAACCCATTACGGAATTATTGAAGGTAAACCCAAGTGGTTTCCTGTGGACTGACGAAGCAAACGAATCCTTCGAACTTCTAAAGAAGAAGTTCGTTACTGCACCCATTTTATGCCATTTCAAACCCGAACGGGATGCGGTTGTGGAAACTGACGCTAGCGATTTTGCTTTGGGCTGCGTACTCTCCCAATTCATGGAGAAACGACTACACCCAATCGCGTACCACTCCCGAAAGTTAAATCCCGCTGAACGCAATTACAATATCCACGACAAGGAACTTCTTGCCATTGTCGAAGCGTTCAAAGAATGGCGACATTATTTGATGGGAACGGATCGTCCAATCACCGTGTATACGGATCACCAGAATCTACAGTACTTCCTGACCACGAAAGCCTGGAGCGCGCGACAAATTCGCTGGGCACAGAAGTTAACCGATTTTAACTTCAAAATTGTTTATCGACCAGGAACGAGCCGCGGCAAACCAGATGCGCTGAGTAGGCGGCCGGAGTACCACCCTGAGGGAGGAGCTGAACGAACTGAGCAGTTGATTCTAAAACCAACGCACTTCGCCATCATACGAATTTCTATAGTTCTAGGATCGGAAAATGACGAGAAAGTAACAGTCAACCCTACACAAAACCTATTTCGAGCAATGCGACTCTGCCCGGAGGCTAAGTTACCAACCAAAGGAACCAGAGAAGCAGCCGGCTACGATTTGTATGCATTAAAAGATACTATCGTACCTGGAAAAGGACAAGCCTTACTCGAAACCGGAATAGCAATCGCAGTACCAAAAGGAACTTACGGTCGCATCGCACCAAAAAGTGGTTTAGCTACCAAATACGGAATTGACACCCGCGCCGGGGTCATCGATGCGGATTACCGAGGAGAAGTCAAGGCACTGCTGTACAATACGCATAGGGAAGACTACAAAGCACAGGCTGGCACGAAGATTGCCCAGTTAATCTTAGAAAAGATTCATACAGGTGAACTCCAAGAAGAAATGGAGTTAGACGATACGGAGAGAGGAGAACAGGGATTCGGGAGCACAGGAATTGGATTAACCGAGACCCCACCTCGCATCAACTTCCTAAACGAGGATTTAAACCTCAACCAACACTTCGACTTAACTGACGAAGAAACTCACGACCAACTGCATAAAGAATCAGTGGTAATAGCAACTAGGGTAGTGCTAAATGCAAACCCCAAGAAATTCCATGAAGAGTTCACATCGTCGGTAAAGAAGGCAGGCGAAGAGGACGAGGACTGGGAATCCAGAAGGAAGGAATTAGAAAGACTAAGAAACGATAACGCACAATGGCCTAAGCACTGGTCAACCAAAGATGGGCTCATCTATTTCAAAAATAGGCTGTACATACCGGCCTCTGAGGAACTACGAACCTTGATTGCGAAAAGTTGTCACGACTCCAAAGTAGCCGGACACTTCGGACAAGAAAAGACCCTAGAAATCATTACGCGAGATTTTCACTGGAAAGGATTGAGCGACTGGGTCAACGACTACGTTCGGTCATGTGACGAATGCCAACATAGTAAGGCCCCAAGACACGCTAAGTACGGTTTTTTACAACCGTTACAAATACCTTTCGCAGCCTGGAGCTCGATTTCTACGGACTTCATTACACAACTTCCTCCGTCGAACAGCAACACCCAAATCATGGTCGTTGTCGACCGTTTTACCAAAATGGCCCACTTTATACCTTTACCAACCACCGCAAGTGCTGAGGATGTGGCAACCGCATTCCTACGAGAAGTTTGGAAGCTTCACGGGCTGCCCACTGAAATCGTTTCTGACATGGACGCTAAGTTTGCAGGAGAATTCTGGGAATCACTGTGCGAATCATTAGACATCAAACGAAGGATGTCAACCGCCTACCATCCCCAAACTGATGGACAAACCGAAAGAACCAACCAAGTGCTGGAAGGTTACCTTCGAAGTTTCGTCAACTATGATCAGGATGATTGGTGTTCCCTATTACCGTTAGCCGAGCACGCATACAACAACTCGGTAACCCAAGCGCACGGTTTGACCCCATTCTACGCAAACTACGGTTACCATCCATAGACGGAGTGGATGAAAGAAAGAGAAGTACGGAATTCAGGAGCAACAACTTACGCTCACTGGATGAAGGAAATACACCAACAAGTCCGGGACACCCTACAACTCACTCGCGAAGCAATGAGCAAGTACTACGATCCCAAAGTTAAGAAACAACCGGATTACAAGGTTGGAGACCGAGTAATGCTCAATGCGAAGAATATTCGAACCAAGCGACCGTCCAAAAAGTTGAGCCCAAAACTTTACGGACCCTTTCGAATACTCGAGAAAAGAGGTGACCGCGCCTTCAAGTTGGAAATTTCCGAACGATGGAAAATACACCCAGTATTTCATGTGTCCCTCCTCGAACCCTACCGAACATCGGTTCGACCAGATAGGGAACAGAGGCCGCAGGACGCAGAAGAGATCGATGGCGATTTAGAATGGGAGGTTGAGAAAATCGTTAAAAGCGAAATTCTCACCTACACAAAAAGAGTCTCTGGACGCAATAAGTGCATCCGAGAACTCAAATACTTTGTTAAATGGAAAGGGTGTTCGGAAGATGAAAACACCTGGGAGCCACCGGAGCATCTTGAACATGCTACCGACTTAGTGGAGGAATTTCATAGGGATAACCCGGAAATGCCGCGGCTGAGGTAGGATTATCAGGAAAGGTTTTCCTGGGCGTGGACAAGTAAACGCGCAAAGGTTTTTCACCCTACCTGGATAGAGTCCTAAACGGAACTTTCTTTACGACTATAGAAATTTACCATACATAGATTACCTTATAACATAGAAAGACTCGAGGACGAGTCTCGAAGAAGAGGGAGCTAATGTTACACATAATAGCGTAATCGGTGCGGCACGTGACTAAAATGCATAAGGTCACGTGTTCGACTCCGGGCCCCGCCGTAGTTATCGTGACGATATCATATTATCCCACGGAACGATAAGGCATCTATGCAGCCCACTCCGCGGAGATACGAGGCATGCAACCGAGGGGTTTTCGCTGGATAACATGGAAGGAGCTCCGCTCTACAAGATAAGACTTAGTTGGTTCAGATTGGTCGGTTAGTTATTGAGCTACGACCTCTGCAAGTCTATATGCAATTAGAAGAAGCAATATGCATATCCCTTCAGCTCGCGTAAGCTAGAGTCATCCGGAAGACCTAGTTACGATTGGTTAATAACAACTCACTGGTCGAGTGAGTTATCTTCGTCATGCACTCTAAGCTATGCACATAGAAGAGTCATTGATAAGTCCTTTGACGGAGCTGATCACTCCACTAAGGAAGAGAGCGGGGAAGTTAGTTTTCAGTGTCAAACGGAGTTCGCACTCCAAGGACACTGAAGCATTAGTATGGCAGGTACATAGTCAGTAAGGGATTGAATGTAGGCTGCGACCACCCAGACGCGGAATATAAATATCGAGGTGCCTCCCTAGCTTTAAGTCTATCATCAGCGACCGGAGAAGAGATCTTATCAATATATTCGTTCTACTTTACTTCTATCTTTACGAGCCTTCTTGACTATCTCCGAGAACAGAAGATTACAGGGCCTAGTGTACACTCGCTTGACTTTAGAGTTACCTACCCCCTAACACAAAAATTGATATATTGTCACTATTCCTGGGACCTGTCATGCCCAGAATGGCCATACCACCACTGAAAATCCGATGCTTTTTTGCTCCAGTGGCTCTAGCATAAATATATCAGAATTGAAGCTATTGCCGACTCCCATTCAGATTTTTTTTGCATGGCACCATGAGAGATTTAAGCTATAGTGTGAAAACAGCTAAAAAAGAATCACTAGAATAGGTGGAAGGACTCTTGGAGAGTCATTGTAGATGGCATGTAGAGGATATAAGTTGGGTCCACTGTTTTAATCGGTCGGAAATGGTTGGATGGGAGAGGAGGTTGGGAGTTGTGAGCCTAGAGCCTTCACCTTGTGTTTTGTAAAATTTTGGATTTGTTCGCTGACGGTGCGGCGGGGTTTGCAGTATGGTAGACGGTGCGTTAGGTAAACACAGAATGAGAATTCAGCCCCTAACGCTGCCGACCATTAAGAGCCCCTTGACGGTTGCCACCGTCAAGATGATCTAAACGGCCGTCTGTAGGTAAACGGGCCCTAATTATGCTAACGGACAACACGTCTATTTTGTTTCAGTTATCAGCTCGAGATGCTGAGTGATCTCCCATGAACCGCGACATCATAGGCTGGGTAAGAAGCCAGGGGGAAATCATGCACGAGGTGAAAAGAAAAAGGTGAGAAAATAGGAACACCCGAATAAGCGTCATTATATCTCCTCTGGCCACATCAACCAAGATCGCACGTGCTTCCCCATTACCCGCCTGTAGATGTCCAATGCTGCCGGTGGGGTATGAAGAAAAACTCAACCTAATACTGCCCCACCGATACATCCCTCTCAGTGGTTAATATTTTCATGGATCATGGGTTTTACTGAAAATTCTCGTGCCATCCAATACCCTCAACCCTACAGGCATGTAGGATCCCCCGTTAAGTGAGGAGAACGTGTCCCATTATGGTGATAGCGGCTAATAGTAACGTGACAACCTGGCCCACTCATTCAAAGATTTTGAATAGAAGGCCAATCCTACAATGCGCAACACCGCTACTGCTTCTAATACGACCATGCTATTTGATTCAATCACCGTGACTTCCTGAACTGCAGCACTACTGTCCTTCATGCCCTCCCCATTTCTTCTCCTAATCGCAGGCTTCCATGCTTGCATTATGTACGATAATATCGATAACATCCGACGCCGCCGCACGTAGCCTACCGGGGGAACTCGCGACAAATTTATTGCTAACAAGTACCCCCCAGAGATCATACCCGGGATTATGAAGGGGGAGCATCGGAAGAACATTCAAGAGCGGATATTACAGCCCCAGGGAAACGCCCTCAAACACCATTCCCACTTGTGAGGCCCCCGTGATGTATGGTGTTGTTGTGACAAGAGAAGAATCAGGGCGAAAATAAAGGTTTGGAATATTTTCCCCTTTGTTGAGACATCGCCCACACCATTTCGGAGACCCTTGGCAAGGAAAGTGGCCTGGTATTTGTGCCCTGTTCGGCTAATCAAACCCCTAGCCGCCTGAGAGGGTCAGCTTTGCGATGATTTGTGAAAAGATACTAGCATAGTATAGGAGTGTCATCACAGATTGATTACCGGGGTTGTTGCCGATCATGGGTGGACCCGCTTATCGTGTTGAATGATCACCCAGTCTCCGGAACCAAACTGATGGATGATTGCTTGACGCTACTATGCTACTTTATCACAATCGACCTGACGGCCCCACGGCACACCCCATCCAAAATACGGCAGAAGGTATGCTCCACACATCTTTGCCGATAATGGGTTCAGAACCATGTACTCAATGGTGATATGGGGTGTTAGAAAGGAAAGGTTCCCTTGGATTGAGCAAGCCAATTGCCACCAGTAAAGTAACGGTGCATAACACCCCTTCCACCCCACTAACGGATGACGGCAGTCCTAGCATAGTTTCCAGCGGACACAACAAGAACTAGCGCTTGAGCGAGAAGAGTATTCGGCTGACAAAGGCGCGAACTTGCCAAAGCAGGGTAGCGAGCAATGCTCGAGTACTGAAGACTACCTCTTGCTACTCGCTCCAGGGGGGAGTTGTGTAACCACCTGGCCACAGAGTGGCTTGCGAGCAAATATCGAACGAACTGTGGATCTAAACTTTGAAATACAGGAGTCTAGTTGACTGCCTATGCGAACCCCCCCAAAAAAGAATCTTATTGGGCTGGGATTGCTGTGCGCTACGAAATTCTCCCGCTCCTTCCGCCACTGTCACCCGCCATACTGGAAAGACAGTAGTTCAGGAAAAGTACCGGTATTCGCAGTAGCCTTAGTACCACCTCGGTTCCAAGAAGGAAGTAATTGCCGGTTCACCGAATTCCCGTTCACGGTATCACTTCAATCGTTGAATGAGCACTGCTTATGATCAGCCCAAAATTTTCTCTAATACTGCAATAGTTGCCAGTCTAGGAATGCCATATCTATCAAAGTTCCATTGCGCCACTATCAGTCTCGTTAGATTTGTTGGTGCACCCGGCTAACATCAGTCACATCGGGGTATTGAAGCCGGGCGGTAAAAATTAAGGCTATGTTTGGCAGGAACCGAACAGTTCATGATCGGTCCGTTTCGAAATGGTTGCCCTGGCAGGAATGGACTCCTTCCATTTTGCAACCGTCGCCCACGAACAGCCTGCTTTGATCAACAGTCGACCATTTGTTACCATGCAGTAGGTTTTAGTTAATTAATTGCACCCATATTTTTTCTGGTAGATATCTTTGAGTTCTGTAAGTAATGGAAATAAAGTTGTAATATTATATCAGCGGAGGAATTGCCCTGTTTTTTCAAATTTTTTATTTCTTAAGGGCGTCGCTAGCTAATTTGGGCAGAAATTGAGTACAACGAGTTTCCATTTTGAAATGGTTGACCTGGCGCATTTCTGAGAGGAACGGTCAATTTATTTTGTGGTTAGCAAGCACCCGTTCCGTTGTTTCCATTTCAAAACGGAAGCAAACGGAACGGAACGGTCGTGTCCAAACACACCCTAACCCTATGTAGCACACTGTGGTGTTCCCTCCCATCCGCGAGGAATGAGGATATTGGCGTAATCCCCAGGCAGGCTTCAGGATGCTTCCAAGTGAGGAAGCCTGTATCTTACTCATGTATTGATACCCCAGAGTGGCAACAATGCCACATCATCCTTGGTCTTGGGGATCTGTCAGCGGGCCCGGTGGTCCGATCCTCGCGCGGGTTTTGCTTCTCTCTGGACTCTTCACCCCCGCGTGCTACCGTACCGGTGCTTATCGATGAAGGGTGTTGGGCTCTGGGCCAGCGAGTCACTGGAATTCCTGGAGGATGATTGAAGCAGACTTTCATGCGGAACTTGATTGGGACTACCTAATAGGTCTCCCATAGGTCTGCCTAGAAAATATCCCTCCTGCGCCCACGGTATGCCCGTAGTTAGCAGGATATGCCGCGCTGATTTAGCTGCTGTCCTGCCTCATAGCAGAAGTATTTCAATGTGATCAGGGAGAGCCATAGCGATGGAATCTGGTGGTTTGGCATATATACAAATACAGTACTGTATATCAAGACTTCTGAACTGCGAGATCGGAAGTTCTGCTCACTGCGCAACCCATAACTTTGCAGCATGCCCGTATAGTACCGGCTGGTTCACCAGAGACGCGGGGGTAGAGAACCACAGCACTGTTACTACTTCCGGCACTAATCCACCGCTTCCGGTTGGGCCTAGCGATCTGAGCTATGATATATCGTTTAGCTCGGAACTTGTCCGTGTGGGGTCCCTCTTCCTCTATCTAATGTAGTATCCCCCTTTCTTTAATAATTTTTGTGATTTTTTTCACATAACAGAGGCTTAGCAAATTAGGCAACGAAAGTTCCACTCCAGGATTCTCCGGGTTTTCTAAGTTATAGCACCTTGAAGATTAACCGGACTTTGATCCGCTAAAGACTTGAGTGTATGTTGCGAATATACTATGAGCACCTACTTGCTCCATAGAGAGCTTTAGCTCTATATTTAATAATATCTTTCAGACGGTTTTCAAGCTGCGTGCCGCAAAACACAGCATTTTATTGATACCGAACCGCGATATGGTAAAACGGGGGGGGGGTAAAGCTCTCGGTATGTTACCAGTGGCTTTATTTTTCGCGGGAAACGAAATTCAGAGTTCTTATCAAATGTAAATTATATTGATATCCAAAGATTTTGGCATGGAGCGAAACATGTTCCCAGATATTCGCAACACTGGATACTGGTATCATTCTCGGTGTAACGTAAACATGTGGTGAAAAAGGAGCGGTTGACCAAGCAACTATGACTTGGAGCTTTTGTGCTGGGTCCCGCCTCATGTAGTTTTGCTTTCAATCGATTTGCACCGCATAGTAACTAATGAACCAACGAATGGATCCCCGGTGAAAACCCCCGAGCTGAGCTTTCTTAGATATTTTTTTTCCCTCAAACGCTTGAAAGAAAATTACAAAAATTGCGGAACAGGTAGTCGTCTTAGCATGGTGGACCCCATACGGTAGTGGGACTGATACAATTGAGGGTAGCAATCTCCAAGTGGGTAACTTAGCTAAAGCCATTATTAAACATTCCGCTCTCATTTATGAAGCAGTTATACACCGTCAGCTCCACCCTTAGGGCCCCGATAGTGAAATCTAAACAGAAAAGGATAGGTTGCAGAGCAGAATACAGTCCAGTGGAGTGCGATACTGCACGCTCGCTTCCCGCAAAACGACCGTGAATGTGATATGATAGCATGTGTTCCTTGAGACTAGAAAGTGTGCTTTGCGCAACGCACCACGTAGCCACTTATCCGTCTAGGGAACTAGGACTTTACTGTGAAAAAATGTACATTCTAGGGGCCCTGGACCGAGTTTACTGCTCTCAATAGTTTTTTTTTTTTAACCATTTGTTGCTACCCACTAACGATAACAAAAAATGTAATAATAATTATAATAATGTCTATTAACCTAAACATTTATTTTTAAAGAGTTATAGGGGAAGTAGAATTTAATTTTAATACTATGATAATATAGAAATGCAGGAGGATTAATGTAGGATTATCGAAATGCACTGGTACATTCTTTACGGGAATGCGCTTGTTTTTCTGAGGATTGAGTGTTACGTGTTGCATGGAGCCTGGTGTACATTATATAAGTCCAAGGTACTGTATGCTCGATTGTTTGCTTTAACATTCACATCCCATACCTTCAAGCACCCTGAGCCGTGCCAGAAACAAAAAATAAAAAACGAAAACTCCTGCTTCTTTCCACCCCTTTGTGCAGCTCACTCCTCTCCAACCAACATTCCACAATGTCGACTGAAAGAGGACCCCCTACCCCTGCGGCCCAAAGACGAGCAGCGTGCCTACTTCCAGGACAATTGGCAGTTATGGAAGCTGCAAGGACCATTTGGGGCCTCGTAGGGGAGGAGCACTTGGAGAACTTTGCTGTGGTCGGCGGTACAGCACTCCTTTTTTACGGTGCGGACAACATGACCTCTGACGTAGATTTGGCTGTAACGGCCGAGTCGATGCATGCCTTCGAAGATGCAGCGAAGCAGGACGAGCGATTCACTCCGACGGCATCGGGTGTTTGGGAGTATAAATCTTCCCACGACATCATTGTGGAGGTTGACTTCTTGAACAAGGATGGGGGCGCGGGTTGTCTCCCCGCCTTGCGGGGTTACTACCTCTTTGATGGCCTTCCGGTAGCGACCTTGAAGGATTTGGCATTGTCAAAGGGGAGGGCGTGGGTAGACAGGGCCAAAGACAAGGACTTGGTCGGCTTTGAGTTTGTCGTTCGTGAGATGGTGCGCAAAGGGATGGATTTCAAAGTGTTGGAGGTTGAAGGAAGGGAGATTTTGTGGGATATATTGGAGGAACTCCGGTGCCGGGTGAGAGGGAGGAAGTTGGCCGAGGTTGTTAGAACTCTATTATGAGTAGAGAGGCTGGGCAGGAGGTTTGGGGAATTGTCCCTAGTTATACAGCTAATTGAATTGTTAATACAGAAAGCTGACTCAATTGCCGTCCACTAGATATGGTGGAGCATAACCAAATCATTGATACTTTGTGTAACGTGTCTATGGTGATAGAATTTTCGAATGCTATTGCCCATGGAATGCACCGTCGAAGGAGTGAACCCCTTCCATCATCCTATCATAAAACTATCGAGAAATATTCCAACAAAATAAAGGAGGAAGGAAAAGCAAACAAAAGGGATTTCTATGGCACTTGCTTAAAATTTCTATATTTTGGAGAGCTTCTCAAGCCAAGACCCCACAGCCCCCCCCCCCAAAAAAAACATCAGCTGGTTCCTCGGTTCGTCGTGAGAAACGCGAGGAAATTTTAGAAAACTGCTAGAGTGCTTCAAGTAATTCTCAATTTTCCCAGTATTTTTCTTTCTCCCTTCTTCTATCAAGAATGACATCACAATATCATATACCCTACTCTCGCCATGGTATTTGAACTGTTTTTCCAGTCAGGGTCAGTTCACCCCATGAGGTTCAACTAACTGGCGTGGTTTCAGTTATCCGTTGTTCTCAACATTATACTTGTAGTGGTGGCGTGAGTTGCACGTAAATTATTCTTCTTACTTAATGTTCTGGATCTCCGCAACAACAGGCACAGGTTGTTGCAAATCATGAAGTTTATACATCTATGCTATGGAGATGGTGGAAGGGCCTAGGGGGAGTGATGTGCAATAGTTTCTTCTAATATTGTATGATGTATAATTGTATCTGTATGGGAGAGAGTAAAGGTCTGCAGGGTCTAGGAGCTAAGCGAATCGAGTAGGTGTTGGAGGTTGTGAGGAGCCCACCAAGACATAGGAAGTACCTGAGGATGAAGGGGAGAAAGTTAGCAATGGTGAGAGTAGTGGTAACAGATTTTTTGATTGGGGACGAGTTTGTCTATATAGGACACCTCCGGTAGCGTACTGTAGAAGGAGAAAGGGCCCAAGCTTCTCTTTCGGAAGATAGACTGATTTTATGACGGATAAGGTAATAGTGTGTGATATCATACATGCACAATAATGTGCATACATGAGCCTGGGAAAGGTTACTGAACCTGTCTTGAGTTCCCAGCTCCCTGAAATTGCAAGGGGAAGACCAATCTGAGAACACTCTCTATAAATTATGAAAGCAGGACAATTGAAAACATAAGCAACCCTTCTAAAACATAACAACATACTAACAACTAGCATTGATGACCACGAACCCTCCAGCAACAGAATTCCCAACGGGCCCGGTAGGCCAGGCTGAGCCGAAGCCGGGCCCGGCCTGCCACAACTATGGGGGATTTACCCCGGCTGGAGCCTGTAGGCTTTGAAAAGCCTGGGCCTGGCCTGGCAGGGCCCAGCTTTAGGTCGTATAGGCTAAGTACCTGCCACTCAGGCTGGTACCTGATAGGCCGGCCCGGCCTATATGGCCTAGCCAAGCCGCGCCCAGCCTATGAATACAGGCCTACAACCCCCTCAGCTCCTTGGTTTCTGCTCGGCTCATCTCCCATTCCACTAAACTAGTCCGAGTTACTCCTGTGAGAACGGTACGTAAGTTACATAATCCCTACGCAAATTCCACCCATTGGTATTAACGGAATAGAACGAGTATCAGTAAGATCACTAATATTATTAGGCACTCATCCTACGTGTGGGTAGTAATATGGATTTGCTCATCGTTGATGAAAACCCCCCAGGTCTAATAGGACTCGGTCAACCATAGCGGGCACATTCACTGATGGATTTGAAGGATCGTGAGATAGGACTGCGTTGGAGAATCTGGAGGTAGATTTCCTGGACTTCTTTGAGCTGGTTGTGGATTGGTAATCGTGTAGTTATCATACTTCAACTGACACGTGAGGATATAGATAAAATAATAAACCACAATGAAAGTTGCAAGGAATCGAGCCACTCTTAAAACAATCAGCTCTAAAAATCCCACTTGCAGGCCTGTAGGCTCCTGCTGGGCCTGATAGGCTTCGGCAGGCCGGTTGAGTTCGGCCTATATCCGCCTAGGCTCATCATCAGAGCGGTCTGCCTTGGCCCAGCCTACGGCCTATCACTGGCCTAGCCCGTTGGGAACACTGTCTAGCAATGCCAACCGCTTTTCGTTGCTCAAATGTCATAGAGGTGGTATGAAGAACTACACCTCTAACTCGGACGTTGGATCAGCCCTCTGTTTCGCCCGCCCCTCCATAATCCTTTCCATCCCTCTTCTCCTACTGCAACTAGCGCTTTGTAAAATACTCTTCCAACTGGCCGCAGTTCGTCGCTTTAGCCAGAAGTTTGCCCTGCTGGTTGGGCCGGTCGAGAGCCAGGTAAGGTGCCAAATAGTCCATGTACATCTGTGGAAGCATACAGGACTCATCGACGATAGACCTTCTACCCCGGATACTGTTGATCCAGGAGTCTAGGAACTGAGGGATGGTTGGTAAGAAGACGGGGTACATAAGAGGTTGTCTCCAACAAACTTGATGTTTCATCGGTAAGCATATAGGGCGAGACACTCCTGTGAGAAGCTTTAGGATGAAATTCTGCCTCCACCTATGTGCAGTTGTAGTTGATGACATACAGGACTTGGGTCTTTGGGATATCGACAGTAAGGCAGTAGGAGCCCTCATCGCAGAGGCTAATATACCACTCCTCATGGTACCTCTTCAATAGCTGGATGCGCCGATGCGCCTCCAGATACAATCCTGTCTCGAAGTTTGTTAGACCGTTCGTACTAAGATATCTAATATGTACTATGGCGTTAGTCGCGCGGAATGGGTTATCGCATGGGAGTTGGGTTATGCCAACATATCCCGTGTGCACAGGGACTCCCATCCACCGTATTGCGTATTTTCCTACCATGACGAAGAGGTGACCGTGAGTGTTGAGATTGGAAAAAATAGAGTGGGGAGAGGTAGGACTTTGTGACCAGGCTTGAGCTATTGATCTACGTACTGTTCGTGTTATCGGTGGTGATTAGATTGAAAATTTTGATTCCCCCAATGTATTTGACCTTTTTCCACTGCTAGTAGTAGTGTCGATGGTGATGTGATGCCGGAAATGGCAAAGTCTGGCCAATAATATAATGGGCATTAAATCTTTCTTTTCAAGAAATCAGAGCAGTAAAATAGTGGTTACCCGGCCCGGGTGGCATAGCAACGGAACAAGGAAACATACCAGTGTGGCTGAAAGTAGGTTCTGGGGCCTTCTTTCTTGAACCACTATTCACTTGCCGGAGTCGATTGCACTTGGGCTTACGCTTTATGTTAACCGTGCGCTGCATAGACGCTATTATACGACCTAAGTTATATTCTGAACAGTTGAAGAAATAGGGTACAGTGCTTGGTCAACTAGTTGTATCACAACAAAGAATCTGGTACTAGCCTGTCCGACAAAATATGCTGTAGTACTGAAACAACCCAACTTATAGTGGGCCGACCATAGGCCGTTAGCCAGAGAAATATAGCCAAAAAATTTAAACTCCACTAGAGCCCTCAGATGGAGGATGAGGGGGGGTCTGCACAGTCTGCACATAGCGGATAGAGCAGGGAAGTAAAAGCAGGAGTCAGGGATTTGAATATGCAGTTGACACTCCAGATTTGCAGTCTGAAATATTATGGATTCAGCTGGGCTCCTCCTTAGTTGAAGTTTCATATAGGTAATCCTCCGCATCATTCCATGTTCCACCTAAAAATCTCCAAACCTAAGAAGATACGTAGTACGAGATCAACTTCCTATAAGAAGGCCCAATTAATCTGCAAGTTCCATTGCAAAAACTCGTACTAGTGTGCCAAAAGACACAATTACCCGGCATCAATTCCAATAGGGCGAGATACTGTTTTACAGTATTGTGACTTGCAGGGATGGTTTCAAGTACCGTATATCGGGGATGATGTGACACAGTGAGATGTGAAAGAAATAGAAACTACCATATGATATAGTAGCCACGGTGGCTAAGAGCAGCCTTCAGGCCCATTCATTCAAAGGCTTAAGTAAAACTACTAATCCTGTAATTTACTTTACTAGCAGAATGACGCCAGGCTTGTAATGTACCCAAGGTAGATGTGAGACATCAGGGATTAGCGAGACAGCTGAAAAATCAAGAGAAGATAAGATACCACTTAGGAGGCAACCAGAGTGGTACCCCGTACTTGCCTTAACAATCTCCAAATTAGACTGCTAGGATGCCGAAGGTCAAAGGACAAGGAAATTCGATTTTTTGGGAACAAGAGGATAGTATTGCAGAGGCGATGAAGGCTCTGGAAAATGGTAAATGCATTTTACTTAGTGAGGCAGCTATGGCATTCGATGTACCCAAGTCGACCCTCGGTCATCGCCTGAATGGTCGGCAAAGCCGTCAAAATGCGAATGAAGCTGACCAGCTATTATCACCCATGGCTGAAAAGGCTATCGTGTGCTGGATTTTCAAGCTCGAATGCCATGGATTTCTGCCTCGTTTAGATCATGTATGGCAAATAGCTTAAAGTCTGACGGTGGAGGAGAGGAAGGCTCTAAACGCATGATATGACTGTGAGGGGCGGAAGAGTACCATTCATGATACCTGGGGGAGAAATTGGATAACCCAATTTCTCAATCGGCAACTGGAGTTGGCAGCCAAATTCGCAGTAACGGTGGACAAGCAGCAGGTATATGCCAATGATTAGTATACAACTATCAAGGACTACTGCACAAAGCTCGGAAGGCTTCTCACCGCACATAATATCAAAGCTCATAACATTAGTAATATTCATGAGAAAGGTATTATTTTAGGCTACTCAGCAAAGACAAAAGTGATCACTCAGCATGGCAGAAAAAATCCCTATGTCAAGCAAGATGGGAAGCAAGAAATGGTTACTTTGATAGAGTCAGTTTCGGCAAATAGCTTCATCTTTCCTACTTTCCTAATCACGAAGGAAAAGGTCCACACATACGGCCAATTTGGGAATCTCAAGGAGGACAATAAGGATGTGAGATTTGGGAAATCGCCCCAGGGGTGGACAGATGAGAAGCTTGGTTACTATTGGATGACCGAGGTTTACCATCCATGTAGCATGGAAAATACACAGCCACTCAGTGCAGTAGATCAGATGCACCTCCTTATTCTCAATGGACACTCCTCTCATGTCAACCTCTTGTTCAGCGAATTTTGTGATGCGCACCGTATTACTAGTATTTGTTTCTGTTTACCAGCCCACTCGACTCATCTATTGCAACTATTAGATGTTGGATTATTTGAGCCACTTCAGAAACATTATGGTAAAGCTGTGGAAAACTATCATAATAGACCAAACATTGGCATAAGCCATCGCAATTTCCTTCCACACTATAAGGAAGCCCGAGTCAAGGCCTACACAGCGCAAAATGTCAAGAGCATATTTCGCAAGACCAGGATTGTTCCTTTCCTACCACGCATAGTATTACCCGAAAAAGGCCAAACCTCTCCTCCGCTAACCCATTCTGCAACCTCCTTTGTACTAGACAAAACACCTTATACCAAGTGCCAGCTACGCCAGCAAACTAATCAGGGACTTAGTTTTGTTAAATCAGCAAGTCCAGGGAAAATATGTGATCTCATCCTCTGTTTTTCCCATACTGCTGAGTATAACCTCACAGCAACGGATATTGCTACAACTGAGATGCAACAGTTGTGAGTAGAGATCAAAATTGTGAAGGATGTGAAAAAGAATCACCAAATCATCAGCAGGGCAAGAGTTATCACTGGAGCTGAAGCTTTAGAAGCTATGCGAAAGGCTGATGTAAAGAAAAAGCCTCCCGCTAAACCAACACCCCGGAGCCAACCTACAACCCCCTATGGTCTACCACAACATACCTCCACCCCCAGTACACACTCCACTATTCAGGTTACACCATTTACCATGCACCCAGTATGCTTTAACCTTTCTACTCCTTTCTCTGAACTGTATTCTCTCCCCTGGCCAGTACCACATGCCAAAAAGCTATCTGAATAGAACTCAGATGTCTCAAAGTACAGATTAGGGGACTCCCGACACTACCCACAGTGATACTGAAGAGAGCAGCTTTCCTACAATCTCTTCAGCTGGCCCCCTGGCAGATATACAGCCAATATCTCAATGCCTTCATCAAATGAGCTTGCGCACCTCCCGGTCCTGACCTTTTTTTCACTTTTTTCACTTTTTTTTTCAAGTTTTCTTTTTCATTTCTCTAGTTTTCCTTTATTTCTTTTCGTGTTTCCTTTTATAATAAACTTTTTTAGTATGCCTTTCCCTGGCACTATTGATTGGTTGCAATTCATGATTTGCTTTTCAATGTGATGCATGTATCTCTTATCATGATAGTACGGATCTTTACGCTCAGACAGTGTCTCGCTTCCCCCTGCTGTCTCACTTCTACCTTGGGAACGATAGTTCTGGATCAGGTCAAATTTTTATAGCGGGATTAACAGGAGGATACCTAGCAAGCTATCTTATCTGCTGCCTACAATATCTCTTGGCTCGTGGCTACTCTAAGGATAAAGAGGAATTTTTTTAAATTAAATCATATATTCTTATTTTTAGGGTACAAGAACTTGTATGCAGTAACTAAGACTATATTATAAAAATAAACCCATAAATCAAAACACAAACAAAAGAAATTACTAAAACTATCCCAGTAGCTGATCCTATCTCTGGTATGCAGGTAACTGCAAACAATACAGGCAACCAAAGTGTGACTAATAAAGTTGGAAAGAGAAACTCCTAGGCCAGCGGCCACACCAACCTACAGAATGCCAACCTAGAAAAGTATAAAGTGCCCAATTGCCACCAATCCTGAGGGAAACTGGCCTGGGCGGGGAGGCAGTATGGTGCCAGCTGGTAGGTGTAGCCATAGACAAACAACCATGAGGAGGTGGATGAGCAGTAGGGTGCAAGCCGATCAACAGAGAGGAGGAGAGGAGCAAACGCAGCCCCACCCAAGAGCGCAACTATTGGAAACCGTGTTCGTGTCTGACTAGGTGGCAAACACGGGAGAGGGGGGAAGGATCGACCATCTGCCTGTTGAGTCTTCCTTCGTACCGCCAACGGTAGTCTCAGCCATCTGATATGAGGGACTGAGACATTCACACCTGGGGACACCCTAAGTAAGGAGTAAAAGAAGCCAGAGGGGCGGGCGGTGGGGGGTGGTAGGAGCCTGAGGTGCTAGGAGATGGGCCCAAACACCCCAAAGAGTGAGCAGAGGGGAGTATGGCGGGTGGAGAGAGTGTGGGGCTCACGATGATTTCTTGTGTTGTTGAGATTTCAATTGTGAGAAAAATAGCCGAGAGAGTTGATGTAAGGATAAAGAGGAATTGTCCTTCTTATTATACTCTAGCTGCAGATTGGAAGTGCTGCACCTTAAAAAGATAAATTGAAGTACTTGTTATTATACTAGTGGTAGTGAGTAGATATAACTGGTCAATAAGTGTGGTGGAACTGGATTGGGGGAAACCAAAGTCTGGAAACCAAACCCCTCGTTCAGGTGCTGTGCAAATGTTCCAGACAAAGTAAAGTAAAGTAAAGTAAAGTAAAGTTCCATCATTTTGGGTAGAGGATGTATTGGAAAGCAGCAAAAACATACTGACTCCTTGCAAGCACTATGGGAACATGTTTACACTGAGGTGCTAGTCACACTTTTATGTATAATAGTAGTGGTATACAAGTCAATCTACAACCTGAGGACACACTCTCCTAAAGGAGACTCAGAGAGAGATATATAGAGTAACAGGGAATTGAAGAGATAACCATTCAACCAAGTATATTTGAATATTGTCTGTTGAAATCTGCTGTTTCATTGAGAGTGTCAGCAGTTTTTAAATACATAATTTTGTCAATATCCTTCATGGATAGAATCCTTAGTATGTCTCAACCAATAAGACACTGGTACTTTAAACAAACAGAATGTCAAAGATAGTCAAAATTACAAGTAAAGTAAACAAGGTATCTAGGATAGTTGAAACTCCAAGTAAACAAACCAAGTACCATAGATACTTGAAACTAGAAGTACAACAAATAAAGTATCTAAACATACTTGAAATCACAAGTAAAACAAGTCTCTGAACTGCATACCAGTCCCAGTCACAGCTCTCTACTCTTAAAAAGATTCAGCCGGAGATGCTAACCCTTATGTATTAGTAGAGCTTAGAAAATGGAATCTATGACCTCTTACGAAGTTTGGTAAGATCCTATGGGCTTGAACAAATATCTAACAGAACTTAAGAGCTATTCTTGAACCTGTTTTATTTCAATCAGCAACAATCTTAATATAACCCCCCAAACTGCATGTAGTGATGGATACTAACTCTGATACTATTGCTGCTCTGTTTGGCAGATCACATGCCCTCCCAGATTGCCACCTTTTCAGCAATCAGTAATTTGTCTGTGATCTCCATACCTCTGGCACATGACCCAAATGCAGCAAATGCAGTAGCCAGCAGCACTTGGGCTGGGCCCTCACCCTCTTTCTTATACAGCCGGGCTCTTCTGGTATGTATATGCTGACTCCTGTATTAACTCATCATAGATGAGTTTATAAGGAGGTATCTTAATCTTATAATATATTATAAAATAGTATTAAGGGGGTTTAGAAGAAAGTGTGATAGGAAAATATGCAGGTGAATGTTGTAGAAAATAGGAGAATAAACCCCAATTTTGATAGATATAAAATGCTCTGTATTGATTGTAGGTGTGTAGTGTTTGTCCTTAAGGTGAGTGGTAGTGGGTGTTCATATGTGTCTGTCTTCTTGTAGCATAAAGAGAGAGGGAGCCTGTCTATATATAGAAAACAGGTGACTGCCCATGTGTGATCTACATAGGGTAAGAGCAAACTTAAACTACAGTTTTAATATAATGAAGAAATATCAAAGAGCTCCTTCCAACATTAATCATATCTAGATATTAATTTTATTTTAGGCCCTGTTTGATACATAATGAAAAAAAAAGAAAATACTATGCCACTATAATATATAATATTATTCATTGTCCCGGATTTAGTTTGTGGGCCCGTACCTCAGAAAAGCAATATAGTTCCTTCCTCCACCCCCAGCATCTGTTTGTCCATCCGTATTTCCTGCCACCCAATAATGAGTTCAGTGTGATTACTGCAAGCAGGAAAACCTGTTGACAGATACCCATGAATTTCTGCTAAATATATACTGAACTGTCCTGCACATGAAAATTGTCATAAGTTCCTAGTAAGAGTGGAAGGGTGATGGTAAGTGGGAGGAAGAGTAAGGCAGTGTATATTTCCTGCTGTGCTGATACTCTGCTATCATTTTCATCCTTTGGGCGGAGTAGTGGTTTATACAGAAAAATGCTTTTCTATCCTTATAAAGACAAAGTCATCCAACAATCTATTTCTTCTTAAAGCCAAAATAGTTTCTTTCTTAACTTGATCCTCTTCTCCTGAATACCCCAATGTTGAGTCCTACATTAATTATTAGGGGTTTTTCCTCTCTCCTCATAGTGCAAGAACCGTGAAAAGACAGAGGGCCTCCGAGCAATGCCAACTAACTGATTCCCAAGATACTTAGCATCTGATAACAGGAAATACTAACATAAACAAAATAAAAAAGAAACTACAGTAAGGATACAACCCAGAGGGCAGTTGACCGAGGTACTTGCAGCAATGTATGTAGGTATCAGCATCTTTTGACATTAACTACTTGTAGCCACACTTTGGTAAACTGAAAATTGGTGTTTGAGCAGTTGGGAAACTAAAGTCTTGGCTACAACCGGATTTCTACTAATTTTGGTGCATTTTCCTTAGAACAGTACAGTACTCGTACAGTACTTTGTGCAACTAACTACAACTTACTATATTTCTAAGACACTTGAGCATCAGGAGGTCTCCATTATATTTATGATATTCCCAGCACCCATGCTCCTGCCCTTGCCCCCCACATCACATAGTTCCTAAAGGTACTCAGACAAAGCTGGAAATCATTTTCAGCTCAAGCAACTCCTCCACATTTTTGAAAACTTTGCACAATGGGGGGGGGGTAATTGAGTTATTCACTATTGGTGACTGAATTATTGGTGACTTCACATAACTCTCTTTTTCGTGAATTATAGTATCTTAGGCCTGGGGACACGTAATCCACATCCCAGATGTTTGGTAGCAGAAAAGTGGCTCTTGCGGGACAGTAGTCTAGCCTGTGCCAGAAGAGGAAGAGGTGGGGAGAAGTGCAAAGATGCCTCAATAAAGTGATAAACATATAGTTCCAGACCACCAAAACATACCTTCACGGCCAGCTCAGTTCAAAATCTCCAAATTGTGAATAATTTCTATTTGTGAACCTATACTCGAAATTCCTCTAACACAGTTGTTTGAATAGTGAATTAGAATTTATATAATGGTTTTTCCTTTTCACCTATAGCCCTCCAGGGATTTGTTATAGCTGCTTTACTCAGAGTAGAAGGTACTACATATTCTTATCAAATAGTCTCCTACAACATTATTCCAGTCATTTTATTTTGAATGCATTGATAAGATAGAAATAAAATACCAATTATTAAATGCTTTTTAAGAAGGCTCCGCAACAAAACCACCAGAGGAATTATTTTCAAAGTTTGTTCTCTGTTGTTAATAATTCTATATGCCTAGACCCCAGTAAACCTCGGGTGGCAGGCAGGTTTTGGTTGTCCAGCACCATACCATAAGAAAGAATCAAAGTAATCGTACTCTACTTTATATAAATGCCTCTTTAGAAACTACAGAGCACGGGCTGTATTATATACGGTTGTCTTTGAAAATAAGAGGGAAGAATAAATTGACAGGTAATGTTGACAATATCATAGCCTGAAAAAAGGGGAATTGAGCATGCCATCTGCGACACTGAAAATAGAGCATCCATTTCTGCACTGATCTGTGAAGTCTCTTCATGTTGTGGTGCAACTCTGGTTGCTTAAACAAGATCAGAAGCGCGAATGTTGCTCTAGAGCAGTCATCAAGGATCGACATTGTAGGACTAATGTGGGCAGCTAATGGGAGGCTAATATAATCTCATGGTTCAAGGGTGATGCTCATGGAGTCTGTGGAGACTTATGACGTCAGCTTTTTATGGCCTCTTGAGCTACAGAGGCCATAGATATCATAATCATGGGAGGGCTAAGAAGTTTTTATTCCCCCAGGAGGGCTACAAGGTTTGTCCCAAGATCTCCAAGAGGGAAATAGTGGTTCGAGTCAGGATGGGATCAGAGGTGGCTGCAGTAATAGGAGTGCGAGTGATAGAGTGTGTGTCAGGCTGAAGGTCCAGGGCAGTGGTTTGCCTGTTTCTCGTGACTGTCCAGCAGAGGAATGGCTAGTGACAAAGGTTATATACAAGGTGAGAGTATGTCAGCAGTGGCAGTTCAAGATCTTTGAGGGCATAAAATGAGAGACGTCCTCTCCGATATCTATCTTGGTAGATGTGGAACGACAATAATCTGTTTCTGGCAAGCCTGCTGGGTATCAAAATAAAGCTGAAGTTGCTAGTCAACCACACAATTAAATCCAGAGACCATGGTTGAGATGAGATGATTTGTGTTCTGCCTTATGGTTTCATCTGCTCCTAGGGTCAGTTTGGCCTTGCTCTTGAATGGTATCACAACCACCCCTGCACATACGAGAGTAGTGTATGGCTATAATCATTCTCTGATCTGGGATCCGCCACAACCCAGCCTAGATGGAGCTTGACTACCTGTGAAAAATACTTCCACCACACTGGAGAGATGTTTTTGGCCATTATTGTCTTGTGATCGGTGATTGACTCTATTCCGTCCAGAAATAGCTTCTCTATCCCCCCCTTTCCCCACACAGCAGCCCAGCCAAGTGGTGTTTGGCCATGATTATCCTGCGATTCGGGTTGACCTCACCCTGTTCTAGAACCACCTTCAGCATTCTGTTATTCACCTACCTGGCAGCCCAGGAAAGTGGTATTTGGCCATCATTGTCTCACAATTTGCAAGTGACCCCATCTTGTTTGAGAAGCAGCTCCACTCCTCTGGCCTGTCCATACTCTATAGCCCAAGATAACGGCGTCCAGCTTCCTTTGTCTGGCCATTCGGGATCAACCTCTTCCTGTCCTAGAAGTAGCTTCATGATTCTCTACCATCCTTACTCGGCCACCCAGGATAGTGGTATCCCGTCAGTGTATTGTGTCTAATGCCTCAAGAATTCCAGGCAATACCTCGTGTCAACCAGGATTTATAACAATTCAATCCATGAGAACGAGCATCTAAGATATCCACCTGAAGTAGCAATTGCCTATCCCCCATTACCACATTCAAGGCGAGATCTCACACATATGACAAGCATGTTCACTAGTCCAACCACTATTATCCAATACTCAGGCTTACAGATTGGAAGATTCCCAGTGGCGGGCGGTTGTCGCCTATTTGGGGCTACCACCACTCCCACAAAATGCTTCAGTTGGTGAGAGGCGTACACAGATCATGCTGTACTTGGAGCTACCTTGGCCCTGAAAGTTGGTATATAAATGCGTCCTAGCATGGCAGATAGACTCTGGTACAAGTTAGTCATACTGTGAGTCATTTTATATTTTCTTGATACCAGTGGCATTTGATTTGTTGTACTGCACAAGAGATAGGCATGGATTCTTTTTGCCCAGTAGTTTTGATTAAATCTTTTGTCCCAGCCAGGCAGTTAGTCTATGTGGGATGTTATATCAGTCTCTTTTTTCTCATCTCATCAATTAAGGTGTTTTGTCCTTGAGCTTAACACACATTTTCTCATCTATTAACCTCACACTCTGCGCCAGAGAAGGGGGATATTCTTAGAATCGACAATAGATCTTAATCTTTACAAGCCTTCCAATAGGCCAACCACAGTTGAAAATAAACAAACCCAACCCTATCCAAGCCCGACTTATCTCAACCCAAAGAAAATTAACCCCGGTTCACCTGAGGGATCCGTTAGATTGACATGTCAGATGAGTGGACTAAAATGGAGATATAAATTATTCGGGTAGTCTGTATAGAGAATAGCTTAGTAGCTTATATTAGACCGGGGAACAAATGTGAGCAGAAACAATCATGGTTCAACCCGCCTGCCTCAGAAGAATGGGAGGTTGGGTTATCTTTTTCCTGATTAGCTTAATATCATACAAGGAAAATCAAGCTTTCTGCAATGACCAAAACCAAAAAATGTAGAGTTTCGCCGATCTAGTGTTCCCGGAACCGTGGGGGTCGAGATCCCACATAGCATCATCATTTCCATCACGAATTCTGTCCGTATTGTGGCGGTATTAAAACATCATACCAACATAATAATTCTATTTGATCAGCTACCTACAAATTGTTTCCCCGGCGATATCACAACCCCAGAGCTCCCCTGATAGCGTGTGGTAGTGGCACCTCCGTGCAGACGGCGCTAGCCCGCCAAAAAACCGAAGCGCTTTCTAATACCTTCTGGATCCGAGATAGGAAGACAGCTCCTACCCTCCACTGTGAAAACAAGGCCTATTTTGGTCAGCACAAGACGGGTTATCCCCTCTACCTCTATGTGCTCGCTGCGGGCAACGACCTATAGTTAACGCGGCATCTGAAATCTACTTTTCAGAACAGGCCCAATTTTCCAGCTCGTTCTGCAACATGTATTGTACCCAATGGGGAAGGACATCACCGCCGACAGCCAAAACCAAGCTTGTATAATAGCGCGGGCTACCCTTTCCCTGTGTTGTACACCACAGATGTAATTTACGATACTGCGTTAACTGCCCGCAACACTGTAAAGCATGGTTTTATCCCGAAATCTAATATCCCGGATATGTCAAGGCATTTCCCTTCCTGACCGGGCAGATCATATGGGTTCCCGGGACATGACCTGAGCACTGAGCCAAATGCCCTAGGAACAAGAAAGATCGCGGTGGGCAAAGGGAGAATGGGGAAAGATGGCGTATCCCTCCAAACTCGCTAAATGTTTCGAGAGCTCTAGGCCGGTCCATCGCTCTTAGAATGTTGGAGCAGGGTACAGCAGAACCAGAAAACCCCGTTTCCAAAGAGCTCAAAATGAGGTAGAGCAGAGGTACATGGACAGATGGTACATACTATCTTTAGTGCTGCTACCGGAAAACCAGGCGTCAAGGAAGAGGGCAGATTTCTGATATTGTAGAGCATTCAATGGTTGGGAATTGTTAGGCCGGTCTTTTTTTTGGACATCTGGCTGAGTGTGGCCTATGCCGGAAAGGGTAAACGCCACCATCGAGGTACGAGTGGGAGGTAGGTATAGGAGGTATTTATTTATTCCTCTTCTTCCTCTCATTTCTTTGGTAAAATCATCAGCATTTGCATTGTTGATGTTGTAGCGGATGGGGGGATTGGGTATTACTTCTAAGCTCGGCCGAGCATAGTAAAGTACTGTGGGGGGGGAAATGTGTTTGTTCTCTTTTGTTTGAAACTTGAGTTTGGCTCTGTAATGGTGGTTAGGGTTTTGCTTGATTTGTTAGGGTTTGGTTGTAGCTGGCCATGGTGATGTGCCATGTAAGGTTAGGAAACTGTAAATTACAGATTTGTAAATTACCATAAATTACCATAAATTTCCTGTAAAATATAATAATTTACGTAAAGTATTTCGCCTCAGAAATAAAATGTGGTTGATGTTCAAGCCAGGAAATCTCCAACATTTTGTTTTTGAAGAATTCTTTGTATATTGTACATTTAGTATGAGAATCTCAAGCCAATCAAAAGTACTTCATAGTTGGTAATCTCCATCCTTTTTCTCCCAGTCTGTATCCTAAGTGTTAATACTAATTGCTCAGTATTGAGCTATTTATTAATTAAAACTACAGTCTGATCCAGCAATTACTAAAGCTCTAGCAAGTTTCCTATACTTTATGATACTACATTCAATAGTTTGCTGCAAATTGGAAGCCCTACTTGCAAACCATGGGTTTATTGATTGAGATAGTAGGATTTAGGGTACATGAAAACCCTAGCCTTGTAAATTCTGTATGTAAATTGTAAATTATATTTTGTAAATTACCGTAATTTATTTTAATTTACGTAAATTTCCTAACCTTAGTGCCATGGACCAGAGAGGGAGAAAAGGGAATTTCCCTCTCTTCCCTGTCAAGCAAGCGAACGGAGAACGAAGAACATCGGGCTATCGAAGAACGAACCTATGGATGAGAGACGAAGACAACCTACGACTATGAAGTTTGCACCTACATTTGGGATTTTACCTTTGTGTTTGTTCTTTCTTTTTCTTTGCATCTGTTTAATTTGTACGGACCCCTTTCGGAATACCCTTTCGTGTGTGAAGGCTGGATTTGCCTGTTCGATTTGTAAGTGAGTGAAGCTTACCTGTTTTGTGTGTTTGGTTTTCCGATCCAGATTCCGTCCCTTTTCAGTGCCTGTAGAGTGGGTTGCACGCAGCCGTTGCAGCGCTGACCCTGGTAGTTTCCCTGCTACCCTTACCGTACAGTATTATACATTATTTAGAGCCCAATCGGCATGAGCATAGGCGCCGGCACCCGGCCACCGGTACGACACTCATACTCGAGTAGAGTAGAGTGCCGCCCCCCACAACCGCAGACCCTGCAAGCGACCTGCGCCCACCACAACACCGCGCCCAAAGAGTTCATCCGCACAGCAGAAATTTCAATTACCCGTAATAACCGGTTCCCCTCCTATTTCGCTGTCGCTCATAGTCTGTGGAAGCAAGTGTGACGCCCCATAAAAAATCGGAGTTTTTTTTTTAAGCTTATTCAATTCTAATAGGTTTCCATACTACCAGTTATTAACCATATGTCTGTGTTTACATATAAGATATACAAGTGCCATGGAAGATGTTTTCGCACACACCAAAGTGGCTTACCAGCAAAAAAAAATGCGAAAAATTGGTGAGGTCACAAAGTGGTGTGTGCGAAAACATCCCCCATAGCACTTGTAAATTGAATAATAAACCTGCTATAGGTAGCTATTAAATTTGGGTATGTTAAAGAAGACGGGGGTGGGATTTTTTATGGTGCGTCACACTTGCTTCCGCGTCACACCTGCTTCCACAGACTATGAGCGACAGCGAAATAGGAGGGGAACCTGCTATTATAACGTTATGATGATCGCGGTCCACCGGTAAATTTTCGAATTAAAAATCCTCTTGGAGAGAAAAACTAAAAAGTTGCGGGTTCATGCTTTCTCCCCTTTCTAGACCCTAGCGCTTGCGTTTCAGAGAGGAAGGAGAAAAAGGAATTGTAACGAAAAAAATAATAATGAATAGAGATGCAGAGAGAAGGAGAGTCCATGACCAGAGGTAGCAGTAAAAAGTAAACGTGATGGAAATTTTAGGCTACACTTGCCCAACTCAACATAGCAGAAATACCCCCTAAACCCAACTCTAGATTATCAAAGTGACTAGAAGGTCTCGGCTCGGCGACATGAGGGTATCGGAAGGGAGGGTTACGGGGGTATGTCATAGATATGTACATCAAAACCTATCTAATTTCCCCGGACTAAAAGAAAACATTGAGCTCAGCTTCTACGATAGTCCTGCGTCGGAAGGAACGATAAGAGACAGTTACCCCAAGGCAGCGTTGGGGATAGTGGGAGGGGCGGGGGTCGTGGGGGTGGTGGGGGTGAGAGGAAAGAGGCAGCGGAGGTGACAGACGTCGCCCCGTCCAAGCAGCATTTTCACCACTCCCTCGTGCCCATTACCAGAAGCACCATGGAGTGGTGTTTGGCCGTCGTTATCAGGCATGTCGGGGTTAACATCGCCCCGTCCGAGTAGCATTTCCACCACTCCCTCATGTCCATTCCACGCAGCACACGAGAGTGGCGTTCGGCCGTGCTTATCCGGTTTGTCGGGATCGACGTCGCCCCGTGCGAGTAGTATTTTCACCACTTCCAAGTGGCCACCCCACGCAGCACACCGGAGTGGTGTTCGGCCATCGTTATCTGGTTTTTCGGGGTTTACGTCGTCCCTTGCAAGTAGTACTTTCACTATCCCCTGGTGCCCATTCGAAGCGGCAGCAAGGAGAACTGTCCAGCCGCTATTATCTGACTTGCCGGGGTTGACGTCTTTGCGTCCGAGTAGTATTTTTACCACTCCCTCGTACCCATTCAAACCGGCGCCAAATAGTGGTGTTTGGCCGTAGTCATTTGGTTTGTCGGGGTTGACATCATCCCTTCTAAGTAGTATTTTCACTACTCCCTCCTGCCCATTCCAAGCGGCACCAAGAACTGGCGTTCTCCCGCCCCCACTAGAGTAGTTGGGGTTGATGTCGTCTCGTCCGAGAAGCATTTTCACCGCCTCCTCGTGTCCACGCTCTGCAGCGCAATATAGTGGTGTTCGATCGCATACATCTGGTCTGTTGGGGTTGATGTCGCCCCGGTTGAGAAGCCTCTTTACCACTCCCTCATGCCCACCCCGAGCAGCACCAAGGAGTGGTGTTTGGCCGCGGTTATCTGGCTTGTCCGGGTTGATGTCGCCCCGCCCGAGAAGTACTTCCACCACATCACTGTGTCCATTCCAAGAAGCCCACCAAAGAGGCGTTTTACCAGCGCAGTCTCTTTGGTTAACATCGCAACCTTCAGCCTCTACGAGCCTACCTACAATTTTGGCTACCCCGAAAAAGGATGCACAGTGTAGGCCACTAAACGGGGAACTTTTGTCGGGGCCCGTAGTGTACGAGTACCCTCCCTGCGCCCCCAACAGAATCTCCGCAGATATGTGGTCATAGTAGTCGTCAAATAGCCGCAGAGCAAGCAATTTCGCACAATCGGACAAGTCCCTTTTTGCGTGTGTTCCCCAATATACCGAAGAATATTCGAGAAAGGGTGTGGCTTGAGGATCGGGAAAATTTGAGGGTAAAAGAGATTTGATCTGCTCGGAATTCAGATAACTCAAGCAAGTTTCCGCAATTGTCGCGTGAGCTCTACCAAGAAGCCGGGGATGAGCTCGGAGATACTCCTGAAGTGTAAAGTGGATTAACCGGACTGTTGAAGCCTCCTTTTCTATGACAACAAGCCCTTGACAACAGGCGAACAGCGTTCGTATTGAAGGAATATTGTCTATATTGAGATTCGGTGACCCTATCTCGACTGCTAGAGCGTGACACAGCTCATCGGGTTTCAAGGGCCGCTCCGAATGAGTGATCCACATCAAAGCCGCCATTCCCAGTCTTGATTTCTCTCCGCCCTGCCCCTTTATGCGGTCTAGTGTTGAACCATAAGCATCCCCCAACCCTAACCCATCAGTCATCGCGCTGAGCTTTTGCCGCCTACGATGGAGTGTGGTCTCCTGCAGGATTGCATCAATATTTAGCGAGATAAGCAGGAATCTATATGTTTATCGGTTAGCGGATAGCCTTGGATAGTACCTGTTCGCCTATAATACGTACATTTCTGAGAAATTGTCTGGAATTTTCTTCAGGATATCCGCCTTTAGACTGCCGTCCATCGCATCTGGGGTGGTGTCCTCTTCTAGCCAATTTTGAATATATCTAATAATATCATCTCTCTTGGGGCTTATGGAAACACTCTTTACTCTTCCTGCAAGACGCCCCCCGATCTCAGGATAAATATGCGGTCTTCCCGTGACGAATATTCGAGTGCCCGGAGAATACTGGAGAACCCTGTCCAGTGAATCGAGAAGCTTGGTTCGATGTTCCACTGCACATTCATCAAGGGCGTCAATGCATATGAATGAGCGCCTTTTAGAAGAAGTGGTCTGCAACATCTTTACAATATCAGAAAGTCGCGGCCCCCGACCACCAATGGCATATCTTCGATCCCGGTATGCTCGCAATATCTCCTCCGGGGTCTCATCCAGCCCGCCAACCAGCTGTCTCAGCAAGGCACCCAGCGCGCTAGTGGAGGATTGTCCCTTTTGGACGGCGAAGTCAAAATAAAAACAAGCGACCGTGCTATTTTGTCCTCCAGCCCTATCGCACAAGCTGTCTATCACCAATGAGCTAACATTACAGTCCGTTAGCAGTTGCCGATTTTCTTCCATCCCCCGAGCTCGCTCGTGTTACCTGATATAAGTTTTGCCAGCCCCTGGATCCCCGCAGAAAAACAATACTGCGTTATCGGATCCGCCTCCCCCACTACCAGAATACCAGCTTCTAAATTCCTCGGTTTGTAAGACCCATTCCCCTACATCTTCGAACCGGCGGTCCTGAATATCCTGATGTCGTATCTTAGGATCCAGCGGGGATAGCCAGGCTAGGATACTAGATCCCTCATCAGCAACCCTAAAGCTGTTCGTAATGTTCGTGTTCCAAGAGTTGATATTATGGCTGAAAGTTTGGGACATTTTTGGTATTTGCTGCTTAGCGCGTAGCGGATGATGGATGTTTTGTAAAATGTAACTGAGTTTAATCTTTCTGCGCACTTGGAAGCTGTTGGTCGGTCCGGTATTGCGATCTCGATTTTCTTGATAACGGTCGGCCTACTTCATCATCTTCATGGGCAAGTCTGCACCCTTATATACATGGAGGAACTTCCTCCTTTTCTCCCATTATCCTCCCCTGGTTTCCTTTTTTGATCAGCTCATGTCTTGTGATCAACCATACCCCACTTTCCCTTCCTTTTTCTTCTCCCAACCCCTATTATCCTTGCGTTTACCCGGTTCTTCCTCCAATCAACGGTCCTGCTTCTACCATGTGCTCCATAGCTTGACTTTACTTCCAATCATCCCTTTCTCTACATTTATCCGCAACATGCCCGAGAACATTCTACCTTTCTTATAAATCCAAGCGTAAGCATGACAAATGAAATAACAAGGATTCTAGTACCTCCGGACAAGGTTCCGGTAATTCTCTTAACGTCCGTGAGAGGTAATGTTGGTCTGGTGATCAATTGGAGTACCGGCGATTCACAACAGGATGATGATGGACGAGGGATCGGTCAGAATTCCGGAAGACTGAAGTAAAGCGGGGTCTTTTGTGGAACCACACTGATGCAATAACACCTTGGCCGTGCCCACCGAATCAGTAGCAGGAAACACCACACCTCTTTAAGCACTTTTCGGCTCTATGGTCCGTATAGTACAGTACAGTACGAATCTTGCTCCGCGATGAATTAGCGCCCAACAAGCCCTCCACAAAATTAGTTAGCTTAACAGTTCTTCACCAAGGGTTGTCATTATTGACAAGTAACGGCGCAAGCACACCAAAACAGCGGAAATTTGGGGTCTTGTGAATTGTTATTTGCACCCCTACCACTTTTCCGATCAAAACCGAAAGACATCTCACCAGGTAGCTAACGGATTGGAGTTTCTGAAATTTGTATTTCCATGACAAGTCATTCTGCTCTATAACCATCATTTGCCAATTGACGCAAATAATTCCAAAACTATAGGTAGGTGCCAAGAATCCGTTACGGGAGCCCATATAAAAAGGTATTTTTATAAAATGTGACCGAGTTGAATCTTTCTGCGCACTTGGAAGTTGTTTGTTGGTTCGGCATTGCGATCTCAATTGTCCTGCTTGCCTTCTCTTCATAGGCAAGTCTGCGCCCTTATATACATTCAGGAACTTCCTTCAGTTCTCTTATCAACCTCCCCTGGTTCCCATCACTTCATATCGTGTGATCAGCCATACCCCGTTTTCCCTTTCTCTTTTCTTCTCTCAATTTCTCCTATCATCGCATTTACCCGGTGGTTCCTCCAATCAACGATTCCCCTTCCACCATGTGCCCCATGACTTGACTTTACTTCCAATCATCCCTTTCTCTACATTTATCCCTAACATGCCCGAGAACATTCCACCTCTCTTATAAATCCAAGTATAAACATGACAAATGAAAGAGCGAAGGTTCTAGTACCTCCGGACAAGGTTCCGGTAATTCTCTTAACTTCGCCGAGGTGTGATGTTGGTCTGGTGATCAATCGGAGTGCCGGTGATTTACGACAGGTATATGTTTCAAAAACGGTGAATTTGGCATCACAACCATCAACCAGACATTACTACATACCTTCCAATATCTTAATTTATTAATTTTAGATACCAAAAACTATCTGTCTTCAAAGAATTGATTTATTTGCAAAATAGGTGGCTAAGTTCTAGCTTCACGACAACCAGCACTTTTGGTGTGGGAGTGGCCGCCAGGAATGACCTTGCCAGGGTAAATTTAAGGTCCAGGACAAACAGACAAATGAATCCACCAACCAGAGCCCGAGATTTGCCACTAAACTAAAAGGCAGCCGAATAAATGTTCTGTGAAAACTCTAGTGGGGTAGCCGTATGGACTGCGCTATTGCTTCCAAGCAGGCAGTTTATGATAGTTATCCCCATTCTTTCCTTGCTTGTTCCATAACTGCGACACAGCTAATCCGCCATCTAGGTTCAGGGTTCGGGATATAAGTTTACAAACCATATCATGCCACACCACACTCGAGTACAAAGCGATACCATCAGTAACTCTCGGACAACCTACCAGTGCACAAAAATAAGTTAAGCTTCGAAGATATAAGAGGAGGAAGAGGGTTTACACCTGCCATATTGAGGAGAAGAAGTCCCATTTAACTTTTAAAGCACACAATAACTCCTAGAATTACAAATCATAATATCCCAGATCCATTTGAGCCCCCTTCTTGTTGTAAATTTTACCGAATTGTTCGCTTTCTGTGTCCTATGCGAGAGATGCTTCGATTTCTTGTCATTAGTGAAATCCACTTGTCGTTGCTGCTACCTGCCACGCTCCACTTCCTTTCACACAATCCTATCTTCTCTTTATATCACAGATGATCTTTCAGCCCCCACCGCTTGCTCCTTCTCTCTGCTTCTCTCAACTTCCCTTTACCCCTCCTCAATCAACCAATCTCATTCCTTCTTCCAACCACATGCTCCGAAACCCCTCTCCGGCTAAACATCTTATATTGTACAGGGATACCAAAAAACCTCCAGAACATTCCGTTCCCCATACAAATCAAATACTCATAAGCCTTACACATAGCAAATCAATACAATACTGCCTCCGAAAGCTTCTGGCATACCCGTAATAAATTGATCTAGTCTAGGCTATCAAGTACTAGTAGAGTATCGGTGATTTTCAATACTT
The DNA here is from genome assembly GCA_900010015.1 of Tuber aestivum. Classification (NCBI taxonomy): domain Eukaryota; kingdom Fungi; phylum Ascomycota; class Pezizomycetes; order Pezizales; family Tuberaceae; genus Tuber; species Tuber aestivum. Next base: position 392,156 of record LN891021.1, on the reverse strand, counting down.
CTAACTTGTAGCGTCCCCACGCGCGAGCCCCTTGGTCTGCAATCATCCAGAAACCCCCCAACCCCTGTAGACTAGCAATCTAAAGCCCCCCTGCGGTAAGGAAACTTAATTAATTAGCGGGCCTATTCTGCGACATGGGGTTCTAGGCAGAAGACACCATTACTTGGTACCAAATTTCGCATCGGGAGGTACAGTTTCCCGGTACTGCACAGTACTTGTACCTCACACCTGCACTCTTTCAACGGTATTATCCACTAACGTGAAATATTATTCGAACGCTCCTCGATCCGGTTTCCAGAAATTTGATCGGCGCCGATGGGTTGGACTATCACCCATCTTTTAAGTACGGTACAGATGTACCGGTAGTGCAACCGACCTAAAATGTGGACCAGTGATGAAACACATGCCGAAGTGACCGGAGTTGTCGATGCTGAGACCGAACCACCAGAGTGTATATTATCGGCCAGTGTGCATACCTGCTCAACCCTGTAGTACGGTAGACCCTTGTCTAACTCATTTCCTATTAGAAATACGTCACATTATCCCTGAAGACAATCATTGCGAGACAGCTTATCCGAGGAACCCCACCTTCTTAGCATTTATCTCAGTCTACGGCACTGAACCTTTCAGTACATGTTTCATCCTCATACAAACTCTTTTTTCAATTTCTTTTTTTTTTATTATCTTTTATTTCAAAAAAAAAAAACCGTGAGGGAACTGACATCCTCATTTCAGATACTCTCAGGCTTTTTTTACTCCGATATTTGTAGGTTTGGAGGAGTTATTTCATTCCCGGTTTGTATGTAGTTGGTCGGACTAGGTTTCAAGAAAGTTGAACCATACTCGCGACAATTTAAACTTATCTACATGCGGAGTTGGCAGGACCTGTCAGTGCCAAGTGCCCCAGTCATGAATCGGACCACGACTAGTGACGGGGGCCGCAAGGATGGTGTGAAGGACGGGTATGTCTTGGCATCCGACTGCGGCATTGGGGACACAAGACTACAGTGTCTCTCTTAGGTTTGGCGTACAGTGATTTGGATTTAGAAGTTAGGTCTTGGCAATTTTAACGCAAATTATTACATATGTTATACCTAACCCTACCCTGTTTTACCAGTTATAATTTGAGTTAAAATTGCCAATACCTGATTTTGAAAGCAAGTCATGGTACGCCAAACAACCCCTAAGCTTATGGAGGCAAAAATAATGAAATAAGTGAATACTAGGTAAATGGTTGAATAAAATTGACTATCAATCGTGCGCATCCAACGGTAATTGTTGTTCCAAGTATCCCTTCGTCTGTTTTCAAGCACAACGCTAACTTCCCCACTACGGGAACTTTAAGGGCCTGTTTGGCAACGACCGTTCCGTTCCGTTCGCCCATACAAATTGCCTTATGGTTCCGTTCGCAAACGGCCATTTTGTATGGGTGAACGGAACGGAACGGTCGTTGCCAAACAGGCCCTAAAAATTTCTTGCCACCACTATCGTCATTAGTAAGCGGTGCTGTTGTTGGTTACTAGAAATTCGCAGGTGTGCACACTTCAGGATACCCATTACTACAGGTACGCTGAGAACAAATGAGAACTACGGCGGTAGCCCAAAGCATGCGCCGTCTTAGCCGAAGCCGACAAGAGGGGTGGTGATAATTCCCGAATTTCAGTAGTCCAGAAGATAATGGTTGCAACCATCTCTCCTAAACAGGCATTAGAGGAGCGCTTTCCGCATTCACTAAAATCACTAAAAGTGCGTGAAACTCGGGAACAGAGGAAGGGATAATAATATTATGATCCCAGTTAATAACTTTAACCCTAACCCGTGCAATAACCCTAACCTTCCCAGCATCATGATCGGTCATGACTCCTGCCATGTTCTGGGGGGCGGGCCAAGTCAGGTTTTAGTGGTGGCTGCCCCTCCGCCGCTGGAACTCACTGGGCGCACGATGCCGGTACTAGGCCTTCTGTGAACCCCTCGAAGTCTCTCGAGACTGCACACACCAGCTAGTAGAAATCCGGACATGTATACTCTCACGCCCTCTGGATACAGCTTTGTCCGAGTGTACTACAAACCACCGGGCACCATCCGTAAACCAAAGCACGAAATTGGATTCCCCCGTACAGCCGGCGCTCGCCGTTTCCAGGACTCGCCGGAGATGAGGGGGAAAAAAAAATGGGGGTGATTGACTAACGGTAAAATTGGTGATCCCGCGGCAAGGATTAACGGCGCACAGGGACTTAGGCAGATTGCGCTCGGATACGTATCCGCCGTTCTGGGCGCTTGAGAAACTTCAAACTTCTCTGGCTAGCATGCAATCACGTCTCTGGAAGTGGGAGCAAGCTGATAAAGTACTTTGAAGAATTACTTTTAAAAGAGGTAGAAGAAACCCTTTCGGGGAATGATGAATGTGCTAGGAAGGGTATGCAGAAGGAGCTCAAATCTTGCCCATATCAGTACCTCTCCGGGGCTACAAACCAAAGGCCAAGTTACACAGGAAGACACGAAATAAGTAGAAACTGACCTGGGCGGCTGAGGATATTCTAACTGTAAAGAGAGACATGGCACCAGTGATGACTGCGGGAGTAAGGTGTGCAAGGGGTAAGGTGTGGTGTTAAGCCTCATGGGGGGTGGTTCGAGAGCTTGGTTGGGATTGATTACTAGTAGAGTAGCTATTGAGGGGCTAAATGATTTGTTAGGACTTTTCTATACTAGCAACTAGTGGTCCTAGAGGGTATTAGGCTAGGGGTGTAGTCTTTCGACCTCGCTTGTTAGTTGGGGGAGGGGGCAGGGAGACCCGGAATCCGATACGGGTAGGTGCGGAAAATCAAAATTCCCTCGAAGTAACTCGACAAGGCTATCGTGGGATATTGGAATTATTATTAACCTCGAACGCTACGTTTGGGCCCGCTATTTTTCCCACCTTTTATAGCAGGCCCCATCTAGTGTTCGAGAAACAGAATCATTACCCCCCGTCTCCCTCCGAAGAGCGGTGCTGGGCCATCATTGTCCGGTGAATCGGGACTAACCCCTTCCCGTTCAACAAGCAGCTCCGCGGCTCCCTCCTGCCTGACCACGCAGTCCAGGAGAGCGGTGTAAGGCCATTTTATTGCCGTTCGTGTTGAAGTTGGCCGCCACCTTTTACAAGAGTAGTCGTATAACGCCCTTGAACCCACTCTTGGAAATCCATATCACTGATGCCTCACGGCCGGTAAAGCGTCAGAAATTTCAACAGCGCTCAGATATGCCACAAAGCGCAGCCCGTAACCCACCAGCTCCCATTGCCCCCCCAATGCCGGGCATCCTTTGTTAGCAGACAAGCTAGTGTAAAAGTTTAGTTGATATGACCCAAACTCGTCGAGGAGCTGAATTGCAACGATTTCACGCCCTTCGTAGCGCTTCCCTCCCCGCAGAGTCCCGAATAACATAGAGCATATTCAAGGTAGGGGTAACGTTGTTGGGCGGAGTGCAAAGTGGACAGAAGTTTCCCGATGCAACCAATGTTAAGATATGTCAAAGAAGCCTCGGTCATTGTCACGCAGTGATGTAGAAGACCCCGGAGCAGCCAGTAAGTTATTCTTGAAGTGCGGAGTGCACTAAACAGACAGCAGATCCCTCCTTACCCACTGTAAGACCAAGCCGGGCTGCAAGTAGCGCTTGTGATGAGGGGTGTTGTAGGGTTAGGGTTGTTAGGCCATATTTATAAGCGACGGACATTGGACAGCTCGTCTATCATACCATCACCGGCCGCTCAGAGTGTGAAATCCGCATTAAAGTCGCCATCCTGGGTCTTGACCTGCCCCCGCTGCCAGCACGCGCCCTACCCAGTATCGCATGATAGGCGTCGCCATTAGCCATCTCCTTAAGTTACTCGCGTCTTTAGTAGACTATTTCTGCGGTGTCCCAGGAAACCATACTGCACAGCAAACACTTTCAACACGCGAACTGAAAATAGTACTGCGTACGTATCCGGACCCATTTCCGAAGCCCATTTCATGATTTCTGCCCGAGGAACAAGTTTCACCGCATCAGGGCCAGAATCGCCACACATCACCACCCCAACACATCTCACAGCGACTTCACTCGTTGGCTTTATCAGAAGAACCGTGCATTCGCTGGAAAATATTTTCTTGGTCTCGACCCCAACCCTGTAAAAGAACGAATGCCCGCCGATGACCGGGAGGTTGCATGGAATGAGCGTAAATTTTTGAGTAGAAAATTCTCGGGAAGTTTGTCCGGAAAATAGGTGGAGGTAAAGGCCCGCTCGGGCGGAGAAAGATGCCCTCTGGGAGCTCGGAAGCAAGAGGAGTCCGGACACCCCCGCCCCTCACTTGACCCTTTACCTTCCGAAATGCCTCCTCGGTTCCGGCAGGGGCCGATCCCCACCCGCGCATAGCCTGATTGATGAGGGCACCTAACACTTTCGCAGGTGTTTGCATCTTTTGCTTCTAAGTGTTGCAGTCAAGAGATGCGACCCCGGTTTTCTCATCCACGCCTTGATTGCAATATTCACTAGGCACTCTCGAACTAATATTATTAGTTAGCAAGAGCTCATACCCGTACATTATGCATGGGTACCTACTACGTTCCCCCAGGTGCGGTAGTCTCCCGAGACCCCACATGGCAGGGGCAAAAGAGAGCAGCCCATTTTCCCATGCTGGACATCACTCCACTTGATAGCTTCCCCCGTCCTCAATAACAAACCCCCTATACCATTTAGATGGCGTGTACGCACATCCGGTGGTTCGCGTGGCGATTGTTGGGCTAAGATCCAAGGATTTTCGTCCACATATGTGATGCTGCACTCGCTTCTCGCGTGAAACTCCTCTGTAGCCAATACCGCTAACGATGGAGTGAGGATGGGTTGACGCATTCACATTGTTCCAAACGCAATGCGGTAGAGAAGAAATGAGGTTTAGAGTCGGCAGAAAGTGGGGTAATACTATATTCAGGTGTCAGTACCCCCGCGGATATAATTCAGCCTCTTGTGGTAGTCGGAGAGAAACGGTGGGCATGTTCCTTGGGATTACACACATAAAATCTATTCGGAGAAAATTCTAGCAGGCACACCCCTACCCCTGCCCCGGAGCGGAGGACGCTGAAACCAACCTTTCTCAAACGACGAGTTCTCTCTGTTATGGACTCTTCCGTGAGGTTCTCGCGCCCTTCCTTGTACCCCTGGAACAATCCCTGCTAACAGCCCCCGGACGGATGCCTTTTAGGTAACTATGCTCGGATATCTCTCCAGGGAAACAATAAACATTTATCTCTATTCACCTCTCCAAGAAGAATAGACAGAGGGGCTGGTATTGCGGCCCATGGAGTAGCAGCAGTGTTGGGTGGGGTTTGGGAGTGATGCGGACATGGTTGCGCTTGGCCTAGGATTCCATTAGAAACAATTAAGGTTCTTTTAGCAGTAACGGTCATATTATTCCGGTCTCCAGTTTACGTTAACCGGACTACGAGCGACACCCCATGAACCTCGCGTAGAGCAAGTATCGGTAGTCGAAGGGAGATCATGAGGAGTCAAAATGAGGGAAAAAAGGGATAGGTCGGATGGGTTTAGTTTGGTCATCACAAAGCTAAGCCAGCATATCACACCCAGCGCTTTTCTACCCCTTTTTTGTATATTCATGTTTACTGTAATAATATTTCAGAATTTTGAGTAAAGGCTCCATAAAGTTATTCTATCCCATGCGCTGTTGGTAGGGTACCGCTCCACGCTGAATGATTCCTCTAACTATGAGGTCTATGAGACACCTCCATCCCAATATTCTCACCGATATGGCCATCCACACTGTTCCCAGTACCCCCGCTTAAACAAATAGAAACTGTCCTGCAATAGCCCCACCGGCCAATAATAGCAAAGGGGCCCACTTGTTCCCAAACCTATACAAGACTGCTAACCCGACGATGTATAGCACCGCTGCCATTGCAGCCATGGCTGTTCGCTTCACCACTATCTTCACGTCCCCCTCACCGGAAGCTTCGCCACCTCCCATACCCTCCTCACTCCGTCCGCTAACCGAAGACCGCAATATCTCCACCGCGATAACCGCAATCACACCCACTACGGCGGCAGAGAGCCCATCGAAAAACTTGGCGAGAAACCTATTCCGCACCAATTTTTCCAACAGCTCATGTCCTGCAACAGTGAAGAGAAGGCATGGGAACAGTATTCCCAGGGTGATGACTATAGCGCCGGCAAATGCCCCTCCAACGCCCTTTCCATCTGCAAGGCCACCCTGAAATCCGACGAATGTTGAAAAGAGAACCAATGGTGCGGGGAGAATGTTTCCTATAGCGATGCAGTCTATAAATACGCTTTGTGATAGCCAGCCACCCTTGAGCACTGCTTCCACATGGATAAATGGAATAGTGGTATACGCCCCACCAAATGATAGATTTCCGGCCACGAGACCGAGGACGAAGAGGTTTATCAACGAGGGAGTTTGCGCAATTCCCAAGGCGAGTGATACGGGAGAAGGTACTCCGCGGAAGACGACATAGACGGTATACGCGACGTATTGGAGGATGAAGATGAGGGCGGAGGGGAGGAGCATACGTGGTTGGGATATGAGGGCGTAGAGGAGGCCATAGAATGCAAGGGAGATAAAGATGTTTATCCGCAAGGCGGTATTGAGGGCGGTGCATAGGCCCGCGATGATCAAGTATGGCTTGACCCTTTTCGTAGTAGGATCGATGACACAATGGTCGGCGATTTTGTGGGCTGCCCGGAGGATCTCTACGTTGTTAACTTGAGATGCGGAGATGGAGGGGGAGGGGGAGGGGCATACCATTGCCGCAACTAATGGCTGGACACCCCGAAAAGATGCATTGAAGTATACGTTATCGAAACCCGCTAGTGAGTAGAGATAACTCGCCAGCAACATCAACAAGAACCCTGGCAGGACAAAGCCAAGTCCAGACACTAAACCGCCGATTCTCCCGGCAGACAGACATCCAAAGAACATACACAATTCCGTCGCTTCAGGGCCAGGGAGGATCTGGTAGACGGCAAAAACCCGCTGAAACCGTGCGAGTGTTATCCATTTGTCCTCTATTACCAATCGCTCTTTTATCAGAGCAATCTGTGCGACTGGACCTCCCCAGGCAAAAAGACCAAAGTTGTAGAAGAAGAACCAAAAAAGCCTCAGATATCCAAGATGTGGGACATTGGAGTTGTCGCCGTAACCTAGGTCTTCCTCTTGTGGGGATTCGAGTTCTTGGGTACTAGAGTCGAATTGTGATTCTAGGTCCTTTAAGGGCTTGGTGTCTGGTGCTGAGCCGGATCTTTCCTCCGCGAGAGCAGTATTTTGTGTTAGATTTGTCATGATATGCCGTAATAAGAAGTATATAGTGGAAGAGGTGAACGAGTGTACGAATATTTCGTCCTTTGTTGGGACTCCTACTGGTATCATTTCCACGCCTTTATACCTAAAAAAAAACAGTAGAGGGACACCTGCTGCATGATTAGCCGATATTACTTTTGGTGGGTCGAGAATGGTAGTGCCTGATTGACTGCCACAGTAATTGATTAATTTATAGGATTATGAGAAGGGTAGTAGACTTCAATCCCGGAGGGAAGAGAGGGCGAACGTTGAAAGGGGGAATGAGGGGGAAAACATTGCAGATGACAAGATATTGTAGCGAGGCAACCCGGCTATTGTCCTACATATTTCCTCTCCTTCTCCACCCCTACCGACGGGCCATGGTTCAAGCAGTGTTCCATCTCCACGGTGTGCTCCAATCGAAGCCAATCTGGTACCCTCCTCGTTTCTCCCTCGCCAACTCTACCATTTTACCCCACACCCTGTATTCCGAGTTTAATCCTTAACCCCCCCTCCCATCTATCCCTGCCCCACCATCGCGCCGGGGGTGTAAACCGAACGCCAGCACAGATCACGCCATAGAGCATCAAAAAGCGGGTACTCGAGTACAGTACTAGTGCACCCAAAGATGGGAGCAGTCGCCCGGCAAATATGGAGTTAGATGACCTTGTGCGTAGACCACCGAATCCAGCAGGACAAAGGAGTTGCGCGATGGCCCGCTGCATAAGGAAACCACCACTCAAGGAACTCGGTTCTCGCCATAACAACTATCCCCCTATCCTTTAATATGCTATCCACACATTTCCTAATTTGAGTGTTCCGAGTGCCCCCTTGCTGAAACAGAGGGCAACCCTAACCTTAAACTAGCGAAAAAACTTAAGGGCAACGGTTTTTGGAAATATCTGGAGGAGACCTCCGCATAGACTCCTAGCCAACAATTTTTATCCTTTCATGCGAGGCTCTAACCAGCTGTTCGTCATCAGAGGAGCAATAATCTCAATAGTTCGAGGATATGAGCGATCAATGAGACTGCCCATATATCTACTTAAACGATGAGGTATTGTACCGTAGAAAACCTCACTTGTCTAGTGTGAGTTGATGCAAGAATGTATTATCATGTCGGCTTCAGTTTTCTATTTTGACCCTAATTCCGATTCGCCGGGCGATCGTTACCAGGTTTGTGTGCACCGCTTCAACCCGACCTCACAAGTACTCGTACAGTACTATCCGGCAACAAAAGCAACGTACCTACTCCCTATTTTCCATGCAAAGCACCAACTCCGATACGAGCCTATCTAGCAGCTAGGAATTAGAAAAATTCGGTATTATTTTTTTTGGAAGAGAGTTTAACCCAAAGATTCATACTGTTGAATTTCGGGCTGCGGGGATGGTTCTACCGGTGCAAAAACTGAAAGTAGTTTCTGAAATTGGCGATTATAACTCACATCAAGACGGCAAATTTGCACGGGATCTTGCATAGCAACAGATTAGTCCGGTCCCATGCCCATGCACCGGCACATAAGACCGTGAACAAAAAAATTGAATAACCCACAATGTTAAGCTCCTTGTGGATGTCTATCATATGATCAGAGTTTGGGGGACAGGATTCGTCGTGGTTGCTTCTGGCGGCTGATTGGAAACGGTAATTTTGTATGGAAAACCCAGGTGGAGATAACGTTTCTTTTGTTGCTGGGTCGTGCTGTGCTATGATAGGCCATCCGGGTGCCCACACCGGGTAACCCCCGGGAAAAAAAATGAAGTGAGAGAACATCTGAAACCTTAGACAGGAACACAAAGATCGAAGCCCTAATAAACAGAGGCTTACTCCGTAAGCCTTGGTTAGATTTTCGGCGGCTTCGGGTGTGTGAGATGGGGTATGTGTTGGTGATCGCCCAAATCCCCACCTCAACCTGCCTACCCAATCGCTTTTGTTAGCGAGGGTCGCATCCCCCGGTTTGATTTTCAGCAAAACACATGGCACCCACATCCGAGGGCAAATCGAAGGGGGGTTGCACGTGGGAAAGGTCGCACGGCAGGGCTCAGACCGGTAAACTTTGTTGCCGGTAAAAGTAGAGTATGGTGAGACACTCCCACCCAACAAGTGAGTTGCGGTTGTGTTACAACACTCAAGCGCAGCTTCGGGCTTCGGCACACTGGAACAAAAAACCTTGACAATTGGTCCATTTTGGATTGACCGTACGGTAGGCCGCTGCGGGAAGGAATCCGGCATATCCTGGCCCTGCACTACAGCAAGAACTCGAATAATTGGTACGGTACTCTTGCTAGGACCTTGGACTTGCCCCTACCGCATTGGTCGGGCACATTTTTGGCTTAAGCGGGGGTGAGTTTTCGCAGTGTTTTGCCCCCCTACTCGAGGGAGGGAATTTTGGACGTCCTAGCGCGAGTAACAGTTATTCGAGTTCTTACGGTAGGACGGATTCCATTCAAACTTTGAGAGCTCCGATTGCGCCGTCGGCTATGGGACTAGATTTGGGGCTTTTTGCCTAGAGGTGCCGTAGTCGTCGGTCGCAGTAAGGTGAGCAGTCTGCCACACCTTGCAGTCATGCATCGCGGACTTCTATCAACCGGCTTGGGCTTTGGACATATAGTTTGCACATCTCCGATGATGTCCCGTTTGTTTCCTATCTGTCGCATGTAACTTATGCTCTTCAGGATTAAGTACAACCTCTAGATCAATCAGAGCCCCCTCTTACATAAGCTAGATACGATGAAGGCTTTGTCAGCACCCTCCCATCTTGAACACAACGGCTCGCTTTCTGTAGGCGTACCGGAGTTGACATCACATTATGGTGATCCAGAATGGTATTTTTATCCGATTATCTTTCGTGCTTATAGATGTTAAAAATTTTGTCGGGGGAGTTGTATTTGTGGGCATCGGAGGGCTTTTCCGTGGGGGGGGGTACTGTTCCGTACTCGTGGTGATAATATGTATGACAAAAGTTGTGCAAAATTTTGTATATGCCTCCACAGCCTTCCAAAGCCAAGATCTTCGAAATTCTTAAATGCGCACCTGGATCCGTTCGTCTGTATTCGCCGCTTCTTGGTTCCCCAAGATATTCCGAGATCAGGGATTGTTCAAGGGCGGAAATCGGGAAGTGCTTTTCTGCTAGTCAAGTCACTGCAAAAGCTCCCCAGCCGTGCTGAGTTCACTTTTGGCTAAAACCTGAGGCTGGCCCAGGCTATTAACCTCGTTAAAAAGGCAGCGAAATCCTCACACGGATTAAGAGATAGAGCTCCTTGCCCCAAGTCTGCTGGGAAGTGTTTCATTTAGCCGCATTAGGGATTTTCTCTACCATATCCATTGCGAGTTCTGTTAGATAGAATAACGGTGGAGAAGCCCCCCCGCCCACCTCCGGAACCGGATGGTGCGATTGACCGAACTGGCACCTGCGCAAAATTGTTGACCGTAAAGACTTGATGTTATATCGGATAAGGGGCTGAAAATATGCTGAGAAAGTTGACGGTAAAACACAATGGAAAAGATGGGTGGGAAAGAGGAAAAACAGAGCCCGACAGAAACAAAAGGCTGTGTTATTTCTTGTACAGGTGTGTTGTTCTTGCCCTTGTTCTCCCTCTCCCACAGTGGAAGACAAGACCATGACTCCAGATGCAAATTCCCCACCTATGATATAATACCAAGCCTCTTCCCTAACAGGAGTTTGTGTGGGTTAGGAACCCGCAAAACATAACCACAAAACCCCGAAACCTACTTGCAGCTACACCCGTAGTCTATCCCTGTGTCGGCAGTGAGGAGTCTAAGGGAGGATGAGGGGGAAACCTCTTTATTGCTGGTTACGGAGTTAGAATTCAAGGAGCAAAAAATGCAATGGTGGCATGGCAGACGAAAATGTTTCATGGCACAATTTTGGCCAAGCTAGATAGTACTAGCTCCAGTACCCAGAGTAGGGGACAAGCTAGTCTTAGTATAGTTTCTCTTCACAGGCTTCCAACCATATGGAAGAGGTATATAGAGGAAAAGATAGATGAGAAGGATTTGGAAAAAGGACTAGAAATTGGAGAGGAGGAACGGGAGCAGGATATGTAATGGAGAGTGAATGTTGGTATAGCAGTTTGTCTACGATTTGATATGTATCTTACTTTTGTCTATTATTACTAGAAATATATATATATATTACAACCTTAAAGCTGACACTACTCTCTTAGCTACAACAACCTTATCTAAACCCACATCCGGCCAGAGGCCGGTTGCCCCTTGTCAACATATAAGCTTACTATCATACTGGTAGTTGAATCCATTCTGCATCCACGAGGTCAACCTCCCTAATATCCTAGCCAACGCTCACATCCAACTATGCCCCACGGTGGTGAGAGGCATATATGGAATATTCCCACAAGCTGGTAAGTGAGATACGTTCGTCTCCAAAGACCAACTTCAGACACCCCCCCCCCCCCACTCAGGCTAAGGTAGCCGTGCTGACCCCCGAGGGAGAACCACCAGTTTCTTGCAACACAACGTAGCCGATACCCTGCTAAGTTATACCAATCGAGCAGATCTGAGAACCGCTCGGACTAGGGGGAGTACACCAATGACGTTAAATGGGATTTCTCAAGTGACCCTGTCGGGGAATTCTATCCCTATCACCGCCACACGGGGCACCAAGATGCCACCGGCCCCCCACCAAATCTTTGATATCATGACTACTAACTTGAAGTGAATTCCCATCCGGGAGCGTTACCCGCGCCGGCAACCATCCAATGCTATAGGTACATACGGTGCAGAAATAAGACAGGGAGGGATTCATGTGTTATTAATTACCCATTAGCCTCTTTGGGATTAGATGGTGACGAGGGATACAGCCCTATATCCTATCTCAACGCTGACTATTTACCACAACGAAGTTGACTAAGATACCCTTCACCGATATTTGAGTGAACCTTGATAAGGACCGCCAGAGCTCAACCCCACCATTACGGAGAAATTCTTTCTTTCTTTTTTCCTCAAGGCTCTAAAATTCGCATGCACAGCAAAGCACGCCCGCCATGAACCATCCAAGCATACCCGAGAACTCTAGTAATGAATATCTCCGCTACACAGGGCGTACACCCCAGGCACGCAACCCGCTGCCCTGGAGGTGAGAGATTGAGCCCTGTTGCGCCCTGTGAAACACCCGGGGCGATCAAACTAGTACGCGCTACATGCAGAAACGCTCTGGACCCCCAGGGTATCAAGTCGTCTACACAACACGATATTTCGACCTTTCATATTGCGACTAGCCAAACTGATTCGGAAGTCACGATACAAGGGTGAATTGAGGCTTAGGTAGTTTATCAAGAGGCACGTCTACCTCCTTGTGAGATGGGATCGGTGGACGAACAAACACACCGTGGTAGTGGTAGAGAAAGGAACTTCGGTGCTGTTCTCAGGAGCAAGCCTGCAAGCCAAATACATGACACCGGGCAACATGGGACTGCTCACTCCAACCTCAAGCCCTTCGGGCGTCCCAACCCTCATCCCCAATGGTGCACACCACACCAAGGATCATCACCCATCAACACTCAACACATTCACTCAAACTGATGCACATGACATCATATGCTGTTGGCCATACACTCTCAACATACCCGCTATAGATGCTATCAGATCGTTATTAACTCTTGGGAGGTTCACCATCTCCTCGAACCCTGTATCTCCGGATCCAGAGACAAAAGCTCCTGAGAAGGGTTACCCTCTCCTCAATACGGTATACGGTACGAGATTAGCCCGCCTGGGCCCGCTCACGGGTTATATCCCACTGATAATTTGGTATGATAGAGGTCTCGCGAGATTTTGACTCTATCGATAGGGAGCCAAGCAGGGCGGGCCAGCTGTCGTTGCGGATTAGCCAGGGCTTTCCATTCGCTAGGTACCGTCGGGGAGAACTTTGGCTTTGCGAGGGACCGGGCCTTGTAGGGGGCGAACAAAACCTCCCGACAGAATCTGTGTAGCTGGAAAGGTTGCGTTAGAGGTTGGGAGAAGGGACGAGAAGGGACGAGAAGGATGTGTCATTGGGTCCGCTTAGGTTGGGGGGATGCTTAATTCGCTGGATTGCGTGGCCCGGAGTCTGTAGAATAAGGGGCTGCTCACTCCCCTAGGGGAGGAAAGAGATTTTACCAGAGATCAGTTTACCATATAGGCCCTTGTAATGAAAGTAGAGATCGTATATCGTATCTTTTGCGCACTGGAAGCTTTCGTCTTTCTGACCGGCCGAACTCGATTCTGATTTTCCCTCCGATGACTTCTGTTCTTCACTACCTCATACCCTACACTTCTCCGGTAAACCCTCAGCTTTATATACATCCATAAGATAGCTTCTTCCTTCCAGACCGCTTTCCTTTGTCATACATATACCCCTTTCATTTTTGTTCTTCCTGATTCCAAAGACTCCCTTCTACCCCACTTTTCTAACCAATCACTTTCTCCCATGCCTCCTCGTGGGCACACATTCCTTGTCCCATAATGCCGGTCCAGAATCTCCCCATCAGAAAAAATATCCTCTAGAACATTCCATCTAGCTTATCGACTTGCTTCTAAGCATTACAAATTTTCAACACCTCCGGAAATGTCTCCGGACCACTAAATGTGATACATAGGGGAGAACTAGTACTTGGAGTACCGGTGATTTGCAATACCTTGGTGGGTTTCTGAATATTTCTCTTTGCGGATCCACCACTCTACTTAAGGCGAATTTGAAATTAGAACGGCTTGGGGTAGACGATCCGAGCAGGGGAGATTTGACTGTTGTGTACTCTTGTCTATCAGACTTGTTCCCGTGGTATGTGGATGCAGAGACCTACTGGGCCACAATTTATTCTTGTTCTGTACGATATATCCTCATACCGTAACTTATCGTTCTCTATTAGGCAATATATACCATCATTCAGTGCGCTCGCACAGAACACAGGCGAGTTCTCAGGAAGCCGCTGAGCAAAAGCTTTACTCGAGGCCCAAGGGATCAAGTTTTATCCCAACAATCTCTCTCCTCTATTCTCCTAAAAGAAATGAACGCAGGGAAGGGGAAAAAAAGTGATATATTGGTATAATCCGAGAGATTCCTTAAAAAAAAGAGTAAAGAAAACTTAAGAAAGACCCCAATCATAGACTGGCTTTGGAAATTCCTCAAGTCATATTTTCACCAAAGTGGTCCACAAGAAGGAAAATCTAGCCCCCAAAGTGGCCCCAGCAAACCCACCGGGCACAAACAGTAACCAAAAGAAAGAAAAGAAAATCAAACGAAAAAGAACCCATATCAAGAATTCCCTAGGATTATCCCACCCATCCATCCATTCTATCCATCCAATTCCCCAACCTTCCTCTTAACCCCCCTCTTCACTCCATTCACTCCCCCAGCCCTCTCAAGCACCTTATCCATGGCCCTCTCTATCTTCCCCGTCAGCGGAAGCACAAGCTCAACCGGCGTATCAACCGGGAATTTCCAAGACTCCGCAATCCCCACGCTTTCCCCCGACATCCTGATCCAAATACCCGGATACAGGCCGCACGCCACAGCCGAGAATTCCTGGCATATCCAGCAGGATGTTTTGCTAGCGCCGATCTCACGCAACACGGCGGGAGAGGATTTATGTACGGAAATAATTTCGGCGATCAGGGTGGCTTCGGGATGGGTACATTCGGCTACCCGTTTTTGATTGACGAGAGCGGTGGAGGAGGGGAAGGAAAGGGCTAGGTCACGGCGGCGGGCCCAGTGGTTTAGGCAGGTGAGTGAGTCGGTGGGGGACAGGTAAGTGGTCGGGGTTGATGGGGGTATCTGCATCTGTTAGAAAAGCGGGATGCAGGGTGGGGGGATGGATGAGAGGGCATTCAGGAAGTCATACCTCTCTGATGTTGCGAACGAGATATGCCTTCCCAGCCGGAGTGAGGCCCTGAACCCCCCTGTGGACAATGCACACGGCAGCATAATACTCCGCTATCTTCCTCAGCCTCTCAAGTAGAGAGGCCTCAATCACCGTAGCGATTCCACGGATCTGGAGTAGGCCATGGCACCTGATCACCGTCTCGAAATAAAACTCCACGTTCGCTGCAATCTCGAACGAAGCACCTCCCCGCATCACCTGAATTATTTCTTGAAACCACCTGGTGAGAAAGCCCTCCAGAGATATCTCGGGTGGGAATCTAGCTTCCCCGAGGATCCGACACAATTCCCTCTTTGCCGCATCCCGGAAACCACGGTCCGCAGGAGAGGTCCCCGGAATGATCCCGTAACTGCCGTCTAGGCACAAGTTTAGCAGAAGACAGCGCGCTTTGTGGATGCGTGCAAAGACCTTGCACTTGCACATTCCCAGCGCAATGCGGAGGAGGTCTTCTGTTGCCCGTTTTGACAAGCGAGTGGCCTGCACGGCGGATCGGATAAAGTCCATGACATTGGCCTTCTCGGCCTCGGTGCATGGCCGCCGCTTCGAATACCATATATCGATGCGGTCGGGTGCTGCTCGGTATATCGAGATGGCGGCTGCGTCACCGCGACTTTCAGTCACCAGGAGTATGGACAACGTGTCGGGTAGTTTCAACCGCCTGCCAGATCTACGGGAGGTGTAGATGCCAGACGTTACCGATGAGGTGTAATCAGTCCTAGGCAGGAAAGAGAACTCCGCGAGAGTGTGAACCATTTGCCCCATCGATGGGGGAGACTCAGCGATACCGATAGCCATAATGATTTAAAAGTCTTGATATATCTAGACACCTACTATAAGAAAATGCAGTTAAGATTGGGAAGTGTTGGTGTAGGTCTGCAGATGGGGATGCGGGTTGAGAGAGGGAAGGAGCAGTGATCCCAAGTTGAGGCCACATGTGCTTTTTAAAGGAATAGATGGAGGTTGGGGAAACACATGACCCAAAAGAGATGAGCGACCATTTAGCAGTCATGTATGCGATAATCCAGCTGCTTTTGGCGGTTGATGACGTGAAAACATGTATAAAACCTCCACACTAGCGCCAAGACAATTATGCCAACTATTTCCTCCTCTAGACATGCAGATCTTAATCACAAAGAGTTCCAGAGGTAACTACCTCCAGAGCATTATGCAGATTCCCCAGATTTCGGGGGTGGCTTGGGTCACCACGCCGAGGCGGGAAGCTAGTATCCCTCACCACCGTAAATTAGTGCTATGTGGGGGGATTGTGGTGCCTCCCTTGCGGGCAGTAGACATTGCGGGATCGAGAGAGCCAGTGCATACCCTTGGAACCGGAATGATAACACCTAGCTATCCCAGACGGCCAAGGTCCAATGACTCTGTCTGATACAGTGGGTAATCCGGGACTACATGACAGGCTTTGGTGTATGGAAATCTGGAACCTATAGAGGTTTAGAAGCGATGGCTGGGTATCTGAGTTGTCTAGATCCGGGATTGGTTCGGGATAGTTGTCATTGAATCCCGTGCTAGAACGTTGAAGTTGTCTTCAGTAAGGTCTATTGTGCTTTTCTATTTGTTTGCCTCAGTGGAGGACTAGAAGTCGGTTTTTTCTCCTTCCATCAACTCGAGTAGAGTTCTAGACGTCCTTGCGTGGGCACTAGACCAATGTCGGATAGCGCGAGGTTAGTACAGTAGTGGCTAGATCGGGCTTACCCCACAACCCATGCCACGATGGAACACCAGCCACATGCTAGTCACTTCCAGTCCAGTCTTCCTTGGCATCTCGGCTCGTTGACCCAGAACAGAGGAATTCAGCCCTGAGGGTGAAAAAGCATTTTTTGAGTGCCAAGTTTCCGGTTGATACTCCAGTTTTGCACA
Source organism: Tuber aestivum (assembly GCA_900010015.1). Classification (NCBI taxonomy): domain Eukaryota; kingdom Fungi; phylum Ascomycota; class Pezizomycetes; order Pezizales; family Tuberaceae; genus Tuber; species Tuber aestivum. The sequence continues at coordinate 375,063 of LN891021.1, read as the reverse complement.
TAAAAATTTGTCCCATAAAAAAGCTTTCCGGCTCGTAAAACTTCCATAAACATTTCTCAACCGGGAGGCTGGATTGCTCTATTAGGGCACTAGATGCCAACCTCAACCACACTCTTATGATATATCTCCATGAGGGTACGATTTTCCAGCTGCGCTCTCTCCAAGCGCGATTTTAGCAAGTGTGACTTCAAGATATCATACTCGAGAATTGGCTACTGTGTGACCTCTTGAAGGGATCGAGGTGAGGAATCCCGTCTTTCGTGGTCGGTTTCATGAGCCCATGGCGCGGGGAGCAATCCCTGGCAATAATGTTGATAACTCTCGGCTAGGCCAGAGTGCCCAAACCCTCTGGTTGCGCTGTGCTGAATTCCAGAACCAGGACGGAGAAAGAAGAATCAAAGTAACATCACTTCCCTATCGCCTTGAAGAAAGCATTGATAGATGAAGACCATAGAAAAAGGGAAATCGACGAAGGCGGATTGTTGTGGCAACTGATGCCCCTTTTGCCCCCGGGGGTACGCTGGCCTGGGGGGTTGCGCTTTATAGAAATCACGTCCCGTTCGAATCCTCCAATGATTTCATAACGGGAAATACCATGAATAGGGTGACGGGGTTCCCGCGTGGCCTCGACTTGGGCGACTCGGTCTAGGATTTCTTTGCGCCGCCTTTCCATCCGGCTTAGTGTAGGGCTGTCACCTTGATCTCATGCTCCTGAGGGGCGAGCGGGGCCTCCCTTTTCCCAAAGAAGGGAGCTTGAATGAGGGGGCTAATCCTAGTTGAAAGCTTGCGGGATGGGTGTACTCGGGTATAATTCTCGCACAACCTTTATCGGCGATCGCCGGACCTTGGTAGGCACACTAATTCAACCCTAGCACAAATAGTCCTAGGAATCAATCCTAGCGTGCAAGCTCACTACATATCATACTCGAGCATTCGTGGGTTTCAGTCATTTCGGATACCGTATTCCTACCGCGCAATCGAATCTCGGCAGTATGTGTTGTATATTATACAGTAAATTTTCTCCCGGTAACCTATATTTTACTTTGGCCTCCACTTCACCTACAAATGTTCAATCCTATCCTCTAGCAGTGCGTCAATTTTCCTTGCGTTTAGTAGGTGGACCTCCGATAGATCTGTAACGCCACACATCCTCATTGTTGTTTCCAGTTCGTCCTTGAGGACCTTTCCCGGCTTGTATCAGCGTTATCCCGATAGTCAGAGTCAGTGCTTACTCTGGGAAAGATCTGCAGCGCCTTCTGCCCCGTAATCGAGCACGCACAAGTACGGCCTATCGACCCCGACCGCTGTAGCACCAAGACACAGTGCCTTGAATATATCTGTCCCTCTTCGAATTCCTCCGTCTATGTATGATATACCTCCAGAGAATTGAAAACCTCCGGATATATCTTATGAATCTTGAGAAGCGTAAACAGGGCAGGTGGCGATCTAATGAATTAGACCCTATCACCGGCTTTCATGGTGGGTGGGCTCATACGTGTCCAAGTTCCTCCCACCATGATTTGACAAGACAATCCCTTGAACCCCATATTTAGCGGCTAGCTTCGCATCTGCAGCCGTCTGAACGCCCTTCAAAACAATAAGGAGGCCTCCGGCTGCACTTTCTATCCAAGGGATATCCTCCCAATTAAGGCTCTGGTCGATAAACAACCCCATCAAACGCCCCATACCACCCCCTTTCCTGTCATTCTGTGAGATGGCACTGCCGACTACGGACTTTACCGGGGGGTCAACCTTCAGACGTTTATCTGCTTCCCGCTTCCCAGAAACGTGGGTTTCAACCGTTACAAAGACAGCTCTAAGACCACAGGCTTTCACATTGGCGAGGAGCTGAGAAGTTTTTTGGCGGTCGGTATTGACGTATAGCCGTAAAAAGTGGGTATGTTTCCCGGGACCCTTGCCAGAAGAAACAATATCTACAATTAGATGTGAGGAGTTGGTTGATACCTATAGCAATTAGCAACTTACGGGGCACACGGCGCACAGTACGCATGCAACGTGGCTGATTTTAAGTTCTTCCAATATGTATAACGTTTTCCTCCCCCGCACCCTTCGCTACAGCCTTTTCTCTATCCGGGTTAACCATTCCCTGCATCGCTGTCGGTGCTATAAAGAATGTGACACCATCATCGAAGCCCAGAATTCTCGTCCTGGTATCTGCAGACTTGACATCACGCATAACTCTCGGTCTGAACAACACCTAATAAAAAGCCTTCTTGTTCAGTTTCATTGAGAGTAAATCAGTAGCCGCGGAGGAGAAAAAAGCCCATGTGTTAGGGGTAACTGTATGCTCAGCTATGGTCTTAAAATCAAAGGTATTGATGATGATTTGAAGAGGGAGCTTCGGGTGTTGTTTAACCTCTAATTCGAGATTCTGCGAGATCGGCAATTCCGAGCGGGATAGGGGGCCCAGGAGCCTGAACTCGGGCGGCAGGTTTTTGAGGAGAGAGGCTGGGTGAAAACTTCCGCAGGCCCCCGTAGCGTCGGCTCCAGCATACGAAAGAATTACTACTTTTGGTCAGTAACTTTGTACAGAGAGGAAGGGTGGATAGATTAGCATATACTCTCAGCCCGACCGGGATGCTGTGGCAAGAATTCAGTCACATCGTAAACTGTGCCCCCCGACGATTATCCAGCAATCCTTCGAAGTGGCATGAGCGGCGACATCCCCGAGAGTTCACTCGTAAATAATATATTATTACATCATAACTGGTCAATGGTAAACTAAATTTGCAAAATTCTAGTATATTCTAGAATTCCTATCGATAATTCTATAGTTGATATTATTTTATAATTGATATTCAAGGAGAGAAGGACAGGGTCTAATTGAGAGAGGAATTGTGTAGTAAACCATTGAGGAAAGCATAATTGCATACATAGTTCAAGCTAAATTGCGATAACCACATTTAACAACTTTATATTCCTGTACTACTACTTGTGGAATTATAGTGAAGAGAGTGGGGAAAAAAACAAGCCAAAGGAGAGGAGCTTTGGCCAATGCAAAAGAAAAGCAGAAAATAGAGAGGTAATATCCAACAGTTGGAATTGGCCTTGAAGAAAGAGGTATGATACACAGATACCGGTATCCAAGGATAACCCTAACCCTGACTACACAAGGAATCAACACCGCTCTACCCCCCTTTAGATGCCTCGCACCATACGGAGATTATATTGTCTCGTGACGTCCCACCCGAGCACCCAACGGAATGGCACAAAAAGGAAGAAAATAAATTTTGTGGATGTGCGAAAAGAGGCTGCGGGGTGGGTCAGGGGGGGGGGGGAAGGCTAAGTTTATGTCTAAACGCCCTGCAACCGGTTCAATTACCGCTGAGAGATCAGAGTAAGATGCCGCACAAATCCGAAAAACTCTCTACGCACCTACCGCAGGTAAGGATAAGTAGCCAAGCAATTCTAAAGGAGGGGCTAGGTCCGTCGAGTCGGGTCTGAGATCGGCTTTCCTTAGGTTGGGTTAGGCCCGGTCCCGACGGAGGAGGCGCAAGCACTATGCTACCCAACGAACCCCAGAAGCCTTCCAAAATTAGTTGTATTTTCCTGAGGAATCACTGATGTCGGAATGAGAGCGATTTTCCGACCCTGAGCTCATCGAATGCCATGCTTTCTAGCAGGGAAAGGCAACGGAAAATACCTTATTAGGGCGGTTCCTAATAGATGCAACACTTAAATCCCAGGCACGAAACGCTCTCGTGATATTACTCGCTGCGGATCTTCTTTTTAGCGCTACATCTAGGCTACGAATCCCCTATCAAATTCCGGGGTCTGATCCTTCTGAGTCTGGTGGGCAACCACAGCGTTTTTAAATGTCACAAACCCCCACGGGGAATCGGTTCTGATAAAAACTAGCGCTCAGCTGTGAGCATGGTCGTGCTAAGCAACACAAAAGTGGGTAAAACCCATGAAGAATACGCTAAACATGTCTCCCCCCGGCCACTTGGCTGCTGTGCTAGGTCATCACAATTTCTCACTCGACTTGAGCTAGCTGCTACTACAGTAGGACGGTTTTCTACCGGGTCCAGCAGCAATCCCAGGTGGGCGCCATAGCACAATAGAGCTTACTAACGTTGCTCGTTAGCTCTCATGCCTACTTTCCCAACTTTGGCTGCATTCCTATTCCGAGCGGGCTCAAAAGGGTTTGTTGGGCTAACTCGTCCTAACCAGTTAGAAGGTTCGCATGCATCCCGACTCCCTCCTTTCATAATATCATTCAAACAACTCCCACGTTTGCGCTTCAGGGGAGATGGATGTGGGAAAGGGGGCTGTGTGGAAGATCGACGAGCAAGTGTGAAGTATATATGGCAGACCACTAGATACCAGTATATTCACTTCTAACTAGGAGCAACAAATACAGTGGCGAATGAGTCGAGATAGATAAAATCGCAAAGAGTGATGATAAAAAGAATGACTTCACATAATGATCAGAAGGGAAAGACAAGGTGTTGGGCTTCTTTTTAGATTGTATCAAAGAAATAATGATTGACATAAGAAAAATAAAACGAGGGAAGGTATGAGATTGTTGTCCTTACCCGAAAACCCCGAGGTGCTGCTCAGCATGCCCTCAGGGTAGTTTGCTTTCTTTATCCGAATAGCTTTGGGAGCGCGCTTTGGCTTTCGGGCGTGTTTTGGCTTCGGGCCGGTTTTGGCTTTTCGGGAAAGCATGTTGGCTGCAGGAATGCACGAAAGTCCTGAACCAGTGCATCTGCCGGAAGGAAAGCGGGAAAGCCGAAAGGTCAGAGGTCAGGAGGCTATGGACAGGGGGAGTTTGTCTTTCCTTTGTTAGCACGGGAGTCAGAGCAGGGAGAACGGGAAACATACGAGCAATCTTTGGACATGTGTAGTAGCGCACGGAAGGACAAGAGGCCTTTGTGGTTGATATATACTCCAGTCTTAACGGTTAGTTATAACAGTTAGTGAGGAGTGAAGATGAAGAGGAGAACCTCCCCGCTCCTGAGATGCGCGATCGTTTTCGTGAGTGAACTCTTGGCGTTTCGTCTTCGCCGTTTGGCCATTTGGCCGCTCCGCTGTCCCGCTGTTGCCATCGTTTTCGTCGATCCAGGATTAAAACTCACAATGCGGCTCGTGCAACTGAGCCTTAGAAGAGAAACGACTTTCTAAACACCGGTTGGTGGTGGCAAGAGCGCCGAAAGATTAGGTCTAGGCACAGTATGTCTCAGCTCGGCAAATGTGCAATGAGCATCGGCATCCAGAGGATATCGTGAAAAGTAAGTATTTTACGTTAGCATGATTAACCGAACATTTGATATGCGCAGCTATGCTCGACCCTTCAACATCGCAACCTTGCTGGCCACTTCGGAACCCCCCATACCCCTATCGGAACACAAAATTGAGTCAATTATTGAGGCATATGGCTGGTATACAAAGTATTAACCTTAATTATGTATCTATTTTATTTCCAAGTATTCTATTTGTTATTTTGACAGTCATCTATTGAGAGGTTGATTGTTCGTAGAGATGTCCGTCCGGTTGTATCGTGATTTCCGGTTAATTATGCTAACGGACAATATGGTAGAAATTTCGAGCCACACTTGCTTATCCCAATACGATAGAAATAACAGGCCACATATCCCTAGAATACAAGCAGAAACTACGAAATCCTCACACGGCTACACAAGGAAACCGGCACAGAGGTTCGAGCGGCCGGAATGGACGTGTGCATACATGTCACATTCCATCTCCCTCTGCCAGGTGGAAAACAGTCAGTATCAGCTCCCGTAACAGGCCCACTTCAGAGGGAAGGGAAAGACGCCGAGTCGGTATTTTGAACAGTTGGAGAAATGTGGGCAGGATGAGAGGAGGGGGGTAGCGACGAGAATCCCTATCGAGCGGATGCGGTTCTTGCAGAAATGGGACATAGTCTATCGGTAGCGGGACCCTGGAACCTGGGGGATCCCCACCCGGCCCTTGGCTGTTCTGTGGGAGGCGGATACTAGAGGCAGCAGGCACCAGATGCTGTAACAGCGCCACCACTCCCGGATGACCATGCTCAGAAGCCCTCCAGAGTGATGTCCGGCCAAATTTGTCCTGCTTCCCGGCGTTGACATCACTCCGCCCAAGTAGCATTTTCACCATCTCCTCCTGCCCACTCGAGGCTGCATCATGGAGCGGGGTTTGGCCGTCGTTATCCGGTTTGTCGGGGCTGACATCGTCCCGTCCGAGTATTGCCTTCACCACCCCCACATGCCCATTAAAAACAGCACTGTGGAGTGGTGTTCCGCCGCATTGATCAGCGTTGTTGGGGTTGACGTCGTCCCTTGCAAGCAGTATTTTTGCCACCTCCTCGCGACCGTTCAGTGCAGCATACCAGAGCGGTGTTTTTCCGTACTTGTCTGGTTCGTTGGGGTTGACGTCGCTCCGTGCAAGGATCATTTTCACCACTTCCTCGTGCCCATTAAAGGCTGCAACAAGGAGTGGGGTTCGGCCGTTGTTATCAGCTAGGTTGGGGCGGACGTCGTCCCTTCCAAATAACAATCGTACCACCCCCTCGTGACCGTTCTGGGCCGCAACAGCGAGGGGTGTTTTGCCGTATTTGTCTGGTTTGTTGCAGTCGGCATCGTCTCGTCGTAGAAGTATTTCCACCACTTCCTCGTGCCCATTGCAGGCAGCCCATACGAGAGGTGTGTTACCAACGCAGTCTCTTCGGTTGAGATCACAACCTTCCACTTCTACCAAACCAGCTACAATCTCAACGATCCCGAACAAGGACGCACAGTGAAGAGTCGTGAATAGGGAAATTTTATCAAAGTCAATATCGTATGCGTACTGCTCTTGTGCTTCCAACAAGAATTTAGTGGATATATGGTTATTGCAGCCGCCAAACAGCTGTAGCGCAAGCAATTTTGCGCGATCGGAAAAGCACCTTTTGGCGTGCATCCCCCAGTATACTGAACAATATTCGAGGAAGGGTGTGCTTTGGGGATCAGGGGGGGGCCAGGTAGAAAGCTCTTCGACCCGCCGGGAATTCAGGTAACTTAAGCAGGTTTCCGCAATTATCGAGTGAGCGGTACCATAAAGTTCAGGCTGAGTTCGGAGGTACTCTTTTAAAGCAGAGTTAGTCAACCGGACCGTTGAAGACTCCGCGTCCACAACAGCATGCCCTTGACAGCAGGCTATCAGTGTCCCTATTGAAGGAACATCGTCGATATTGACATTTGGGGATCCCATCTCTACTGCTAGAGCACGACACAGTTCATCGGGAGTGAAAGGCCGCTCCGAGTGAGAGATCCACATCAATGCTGCCATGCCGAGCCGAGCCTTCTCCCTACCCTGACCCTTTATCCGACCTAGCGCCGCGCAATGAGCATCTACCAATCCTGACCCATTGGTCATTGCCCCGAGCATTTTCCGTCTCCGATGGATTGTGGTTTCTTGAAGGATCGCATCGATATTCAGCGAGGCGAACTGGAATCTAGATATTGATCAGTCAGCGGGTGGCTTTGGAACTGTCATTGCTCCTACCACACATACATTTCCGAGATATTATCTGGGATCTTCTCCAGGATGTCTTTCTCTAGACTAGTGTTCATCGCATCTGGGGTTGTGTCCTGGTCCAGCTTGGCGCGAAGATATCTGATTATATCTTCTCTCTTGGGGCTTATGGAAACATAAACTACCCCCCCGGGAAGACGCCTTCCGATCTCTGGCCGAATGTGCGGCCTCCCAGTCACGAATATTCGAGTTCCCGGGGCCTTTTGGACAATTTCATTAAGCGAATCAAGGAGCTTCGTTCGGTATCCCTCCGCACACTCATCCAGAGCGTCGATGCATATGAACGTGCGCTTATTAGAAGAAGCGGTCTGCATCATCTTAACAATATCGGAAAGTCGCGGCCCCCGCCCACCAATGGCATTTCTTTGGTTTTGGTACGCCCGCGGTATCTCCTCTGGTGTCTCCTCCAGCCCGCCAACCAGCTGTTTCAATAAGGCACCCAGAGTGCCCGTGGAGGACTGCTCCTCTCGTGCACCAAGGTCAAAATAAAAACAGGCAACCACGGCGCTTTCTCCTTCCGCTCGATCACATAAGTTGTCTATCACCAGTGAGCTAGTGGATCTGCTTGTCAGCAATTACTATTTCCCTTCCGTTCCTCTAGGCCAGTCCGTATTACCTAATATATGTCTTGCCCGCCCCCGGGTCTCCACAACAGAACAATACTGAGTTACCCGATTCACCTTCCCCACTACCGCCGCACCAGCTCCTAAATTCCTCGGTTTGTAAGAGCCATTCTCCAACATTTTCCACTCTGCAGCCCTGAATATCCCGATGCCGTGACTTGGGATCTAGTGGTGATATCCATGCAAGGATATTCGATCGGTCATCGGCGACGCTAAAGTTATTCGTAACGTTTGAGTTCCAAGAGTTGATGTTGTTACTAAAGGGTTGCGACATTTTCTGTTCCCCCGAGTTTAGGAGTAGTAGGTTATGGATGGTGGATGACGAAACCGGTCGACTACTGGAATTCCTTGGGGTTTAAGAGAAGCATGGTCTTTTGTCCAGCCTTAAAGATCTCTTACGACTATCCAGCTAATTCCCCCAAATCTACGTCAACAATGCCCTGCCTGCACCTACCGCATCGGTAGTAGGAAGTAAGCTACCACACCTCTTTGCATTCACAGTGATTAACCTATACTGTACTGTACATGCAATAAAAACAAGCCCAGCCCAGCTCCAGTATGCCGTGCACACTGCTACATCTGAGGCCTATTATCCCCGAGCAGGTGTAATAGCCTAGTTATCCCCACTCTTTCCTCACCTATTCTATAGCCACGTCACAACCCGCCCTTCATCTGCCTCTAGAGTTCGAAAGAGACTTTACAAAGAGTACGATCCGGTACAATAAGGTACCCACGGTAATTCCCCCTCCACCTCCAACCCAAAAACACTCTAGCTCAACGAAGATCAAAGAAGGAGGTCTACCCCCGGAAGACGGGAAAAAGAAATCCCAATCTAACACCCAAAACAAAGTTAAACTAGAGGCATTCCGGACATGAACATTACGGATCCAACCCGACTATCCCTCATGTTGTCGTGAAAAGGGCGAAAATTTAAGCCTTCCCCAACAGCCTCAATTTCTGCGCATTGGCCATCCGAGGTCCACGTATAAGCAAGCCAGGGTAATCGGCACCTTATGCCACATGGCCGAACCTCTAGGGCAAATGCCACCATTACCGACATCAGACTTTCTACCACAAGATACCTTTTCCGGTATTATGCCTTACGGGAGGAATCTCCGGCATGGCGCCATGGATTTAAAGCACCGAACGGTGCTAATACAGGGGTGGACGGTAAGTAAGGAAAACCTATTCTGATCGGCTGCTGGCTTAATCAGCCAATCAAAGTGTCGAATCTGGAGAATCCTTGGTGCCAAGAGTCATCCAGAATTTTCTTCCCACTTCAAACTTCCGATCGGAAATCGACCGCTGATATGGTTACACACTCATAATTTTGGCCAATAGAACTTACCAGTACAGTACCTGTGTCCAAATCCTAAGCACAGCCAACACACTTAGACAGTACTTTCCCTTCGGCAAAGATCTACAATGACGAGGCTATAGGCTACAAGCGCTCCTTCACTCGCCTCCCGAATACCCAATCCACGTCGACGGGAGATACTGCCGCTATGAGCACGGCCGGTACTCGAGTAGTATTATATACATCCCAGCGAACCGGATCACCATAAACCCCCCCCCCCCGCGAAAGCTTCAAAATAGCACAGCCCCACACCAGCATGCATGCTCTCACACCACTACGATATAATATATAATTTTAGAGTGCTGACAAAGTGCAAAATTCTAGTCTACTGACACAGCCCGTACTCGTAGACAACATTTCCTGAATCCTAGAGAGAGAGAGAGTGGGGAGAGAGAGAGATGCAAAATAACTCACTCACGGTAAACCCAAAAGCTACGGCATCTGATTTGGCGAGAACCGCCGTAGCCTGCTCCAGGATGCGAGCCCCGTATTCCGGAGGCTTTGAGACCTTATTCGGCACCCCGGGCTAACGTTTGCTGAGGAAAATACTCGTACGAGTGGATTGGATACCTGGAAAAAGGCTTTTTCGTTTTCAATAAAGGGAAGAAGAAAAACATCTCCATAGAATTGTAAATGTGCTGGCAGAAAGAAACCAATGGCATTCCACCCCGTTCTGCCAAAGCCTCCCCATGAACTACAAACCAGACATCAAGGTATGCGCAGTTATTTACAAAAGTTTGGAGCGGGGAGGGGTTGGCTTTTGAGGATAAGGATATTCCGGTTGTAAAGAGAAGTGTGGTGGCTGCGACGGCGGTGGGAATGAGACTTGCTGGGGGTGAGGCGGGGAGAGGTTTCCCGCAGGTAGCTTGTAAATTATCCCCCGATGGAGTCGGGCCAGCGGTGTGTTATCAGACCATCCCTGGTTGGGGAAAGAGGAAGGCAGGTAGCCCGAGCATTACGATACAATTGGGTAGCTGGCACGATATCAAATCGCAGTTGTGAAAACCCTCGGCGCAGCGGTTGAGACATTCCCGAAGCGCAGGGTGTTCTATGCGGACAGTCCATCCTTCCTAATCCACTGTATCAAGTCCAAGGCTGGAGACCAACGGTTTTTTTATTAAAAGGGTATCATCAGAGCTAGTATTGGTAGATCCTATTTTTGCTAACCCTCCCGGATTGGCCTCCCCGATCGAGAGATTCATATCAACGACTCAACCCTAGACTTGGCTTGGCCGTGCTTTGTACTGTACCTTCTGTCGGTCCGGTGTCACACCAAAGGCCTCGCCCAAACCGCCATTGGTCATCCACCTGAGCTGCTAGCGCCCCTACCGGTAGAGAACCGCCGTATCCAATATTGCCGCGCTTTTCCACAGGGCCGGGAAGAACCTAGGCGCTACGGTTAGCGAGCTCCCAAAACTATAACTAAGAGTCGCGGTTACATGCACATCCGGAACCATTTCGGAAAACCCCATTTCACCATTTCCTCCTAGAGGCCCGTTTACCTAACCCTTGTGTCTAAAATTTATCTAGCGAAGGTAGACGGTCGCGTCACAGAGAGAATTTCGGTATGATACAACAGACAGCTGAAAAGCCTTTACCCAATTTTCAACCGTCTCCATACGCTACTCGAGTGCTCGAGTAGCTGGCAGTCTGTAGGCAAACGGACCCTGAAAATACCGGGATTCATCGCAGGAGGATTAGAACCACCGTTAGGCATCACCTCCACAGATGATATCTCAAAGCGCTTTGCCCGGTTGGCTTTATCGGAAGAAACAGTGCGCTTCCGGGGAAATATTTCCTTAATCCCGACTTCAGTTTGAGGTCAGCCTGAAAATAAAAAGAAATCGGACCCCCGGAGACGGCCGGGAGATAGCGTCCAACAAGCATAAAAAACTTGAATAAACAGTTCCTTAATCACTAATCCAGGCTATCAACGGAGATCAAGTTCCTCACCCCGAAGCGAGGGTGGTCTTTAGGAGAGCAGGTTTCCCGATACGCACATCACCGCCCCGATCCATCGCAGACTGAAATGCCTGCACGATTCCTGAGGGATCGCTCCCACCCGGCTCACACTTTTGCCGACGAGAGTACCCAACACATTCTCGGTAGATTGCATATTTCTCCTCCGAAAGTCACAGTAGAAACATAACACGAAACTAAAATTCTCCTGATGCGCGGCTCCATCCCACGGTTCATCAATCGCTCGTGAATTAGAGCTATCATTTCGCATTTGTTGATCCATCGCACATGGGTAACCATCGAACCCTCGAACACGAGATATATCCCTCCAGGCTTGCCCCCGAAGTGCCGGAGCAAAAGAGCGCAACCACACCGGATTCATCCCTTCTGCCACGCCGGTTGGTGAAATTTAGCGCCTGCAAAAACTAGTCCCTCCAAATCATCTAGCCGGTGGGTGCTCTGCGTCCCCGTAGAGTACTAGCGCGAGGTTCTGGAGGCGATAGCCACTCTAAAATCTAAGGATTTTTGCCCGAATATGCGGCGTTGCAACTAACTTACTTGTCACCCTAAAACTGCTCTAGTGGCGTGTCTCGGGGCGGTATGGGGCTGGATATGAGCCGAGGGATCTACGCTCTCTTATATACAATCTGAGGGGAAGAAGCGAACATGAAGGGCAAAGATTGTTGGAAAATGGGTTGTACGGCACCCTCATCCGTCGTGATTTGGATTTTTTGCGATTGGCAGAAGCAACAAGGCGGATTCCACAGAAAAAAATAATCACCGAATGTCGGGGGAAAAAAACCAACAGGCGCTCGCTAACAGAGAGTTGGATACCTCCGACAACACGTTTCGCAAACCACCTATTCTTGAAACTACTTGACAGTGAATTCCATGAACAGCAAGCAAGGATTCTTTTTATTCACTAATGGCGGTGATAGCTATCTTTTGTTTCCTGTTATCACTAGCAGACGAGCGACCACTCATGAACCAGAGACCGGCAGGAAGCCGAATGAAATTATACCGGTGGTCAAGAGCAAAAAAAAAAAAGGTCAGCGGTCTTCACAAAGAGTAGCCAGGACACCCCCGTTCTCTTCCACCACTTGTTCGTAAATGTCAATCTACTCAATGTATACATTATACCAGGTTCTTGCATAAAAATTGGACCGAGTTACTCCACCACATCAATTTATGCGCCCTCGGTGAATGTTTCCGCCAATTGAGCGGTTCATGAGAAATTCCAGCCCCTTCCTATACCCTCGCCCCCACGCGCTTGCGCACTGCGCACAGAATCTCCACTTAAACAAATAGAAACTGCCCCGCAATGGCTCCAGTGGCTAATAACAACAACGGGGTCCACTTGTTCAAAATCTTGTACAAAACCGCCAACCCCACGACGTACAGCACCGCCGCCGTGGCCGCCATGCCCGCTTTCTTCAATACCACCCTCAGATCCTCTTCAACAATAGCGCTGCCATCCCCCACATCCGCCTCGTCCTTTCCACCAACAGCGAACTGCAATATCTCCACTGCGATAACCGCAATCACACCCACCACTGCGGCACACAGTCCATCGAAAAACTTGGAGAGAAATTTGTTCCGGACCAGCTTTTCCAGGAGCTCATGCCCTGCGACCGTGAAGAGGAAGCATGGGAAGAACATTCCCAAGGTGATGACTATAGCGCCGGCAAATGCCCCTCCAATACCCTTTCCATCTGCAAGACCGCCCTGAAATCCGACGAATGTTGCAAAGATAACCAATGGCGCGGGAAGAACGTTTCCTATAGCGATGCAGTCTATAAACACGCTCTGCGCTAACCAGCCACCCTTCAGTACCGCTTCCACCTGAACAAACGGAATAGCGGTATACGCCCCGCCAAATGATAGACTTCCGGCCACGAGACCGAGGACGAAGAGGTTTATCAACGAGGGAGTTTGCGCAATTCCCAAGGCGAGGGATACGGGTGAGGGTACACCGCGGAACACGACATAGACGGCATACGCGACGTATTGGAGGATGAAGATGAAGGCGGAGGGGAGGAGCATGCGTGGTTGGCATATAAGGGCGTAGAGGAGACCATAGAAGGCCAGTGAGATGAAGATGTTTATTCGCAAGGCGGTGTTAAGGGCGGTGCAGAGGCCAGCGATGATCAAGTACGGGTTAACTTTTTTCGTGGTGTGATCGACGATACAATGGTCGGCGATTTTGTGGGCCGCCCGGAGGATCTGTACGTTGTTAACTTGAGACGCGGAGACGGAGGGGGAGGGGGAGGGGCGTACCATTGCCGCAACTAATGGCTGGACACCCCGAAAAGAAGCATTGAAGTATACGTTATCGAAACCCGCTAGCGAGTAGAGATAACTCGCCAACAACATCAATAAGAACCCCGGTAGGATAAACCCAAGCCCAGCGATTATACCGCCGATTCTACCGGCGGACAAACATCCAAAAAACATACACAATTCCGCCGCTTCAGGACCGGGAAGAATCTGGTAGACGGCAAAAACTCGTTGAAACCGTGCGAGTGTTATCCATTTCTCCTTGATTACCAGCCGCTCTTTTATCAAAACAATCTGTGCGACTGGACCACCCCAGGCGAAAAGACCAAAGTTGTAGAAGAAGAACCAGAAAAGCTTCAGATATCCGAGGTGTGGGACATTGGAGTTGTCGTGGTAGCCCAGGTCTTCCTCTTGTGTAGGCTCGGTTCCTTGGGAATCTTCGTGGGATTGTGATTCAAGATCCTCGGCGGACTTAATTTCTTGGGCTGGTGGTGATCCTGGTGCCAGGAAATCAGTGCCTGGTGTTGTAGTCGCCATGATAATATTATGTTATAAAACGAGGTGCTTGTAGATAGAGGAAGAAATAGACAAAAGCTAGAATGTTTTGACTTTTGCTGAGGCTCTCTCATGTGCCGGTATCATTTCCGCAACTTTATGCCTAGAAAAAGGTGGACGGACACCTGCGATTTGATTGGCTGATCGAACCGTTCGCCAGCCGAAAAGTCTGGCAACCGATGTGCGCAAAAGTGATAGATTACCGGCAATGCAGCTGCAGGTCGAACCCGAATAGACGATTATGGCGTGCTTACGGGCTATTCCGTCTTGGCGATCCGGGAGATGGATGAAACTTCAAACCACGAGGCTAACCTTCCACAATCCATCTTATTCTCCCGTAACCTATCCCTCCAGAAGTCCCAAATGCCGGAGTCAAGAACGAAGAAGGTACGCTTTCTACGCCTTGGCCATGAAAATCCATTTACTGACTGGGCAGGATGCCCAACGTGCACTCCGAATACGAGATACGAAGCGCCGGCAACGGGCTCGGCAGAAAGAATACACCGCCGAATTGGAACAAAGACTGCGAGCGCTTGAAGCGCAAGGCGTCCAAGCAACGGTGGAAATGCAGCTATCCGCCAGGAGAGTAGCGGGAGATAATGAACGGCTAAGGAAGCTGCTAAGGACTATTGGGGTTGACGAAGACGTCATTAATGGATGGAACGAGGGGCAGGAGGTGAGCTATCGGGCCACGAGTATATTCAAAGTCAAGGACAGTGAAAACGATGCGGGGGGGCAGAAAGATAAATGCCCCGCGCGAGTGTGTAAATCAAATACCGCTAAAGTAAGTAGATGCACACATCCCTCCACCCCACAAGCGAATACCGGCATTAACCATTCCAGCCCCAACAATGCCAGGAACTCCCCCCACTCCCAGCTGAATGTGGCCCGCCCACCCCGCCGGCGCATTGTCAGTCCAAGGCTCCGTGCAAACTCGCCCGTGCTCTCGCCGAAGATCCACATACCGACATCGCGCAGCTCCCTATCCCCGCTGAGAGTGAAGCTGAAGCAAAAGCGACACCGGGTAAAACACCCTGTGGCAAAGCTGCCCAGATGCTGCTCCAGTTCGCCACCTCGGACGAGAAGTTGGAGGCTCTTGCGGGGATCCTGGAGGAGGGGTGTGTGCAGAATGGAGAGGGCGGCTGCAGTGTGGAGAATAATGTTGTGTTGGAAGCATTGGACAGGGTCTGTATATAAGAGTTATGGTGGCCGTCATACAAGACGGCAAGACGTGTATGGTGATGCGAGTGCTATAAGATTATCAAGGAGAAACGCGAATTAGGTTTCGGAGGAAAGAGAGGGAAAGCTTGGTGAGATGAAAATCTGGCTATTGTACCACATACCGCTAGGCAACGCCCCACTCCTACCGCAGGGCCATTATTCATGAGGTGTCGCATCTCCTTGGCTGTGTCCTCCAATGGAGGTTGATTTGACAACCTTTTTCCTCTCCCCCGGCAAACTCTGCCGTTTGCTCTTCTAACTCCTTCCCTACTGACTCCCGCTCTGAACTCCGCGTAGTGTCTAACCCCCCCCCCCCACCCCCTACTAGTAATTATTTCGCTTGCTTGCTTAGCACTACACCCGAGATTCAATTTGAACTTTAAATTGTATCATTCAACATAGCCGCAAGCAACGGGTCCCGTGTTATCGCCCCGCCTCCGGTTCCACGGTCGGGTAACCCCCCCCCCCTGCAATAAAAGAAAAGGCTTAGGAGGGGATGGGACAGTGGAAATCACATCACGCACGGTATGGAATGAGTCGAGTGGCCCCAAAAGTGCAGGGAAAAGCGACGACTCCTGGATCCCATCGCATCTAGCCCACTAAACTAATCGAAAAAGAGAAAAAAAAGAAAAAAAAGCCCAAAATTTGCGCGGTAGAATAATGAAAAACTGCATCCCGGCGGGAAAGAGGGAAATATGCTGAACCAGCCACATTTGTGCATTGCCGCATCGAGCAAGGATGATGTAGACCACTGTACGGAGGTATTGTAGAGCACCCAAGTTTTGTATATTTTACTAGCAAGGGGGTGCTCAACTAGCAGGGGTAAGGGAACGAATTGAGTAATGTTCGACACGGATTGGGTAACTTTCACAGAAGACTACCCGGTTTGGGCATCTTACCCTTGCTAGCCGAGAACCCCCTTGCTAGTGAATATACAAAAATAAGGCGTTGTACCTCCGTACAGTACGCGAGGTCTTTGTGGCAGCGACACGATTTCCTATCATGCCACCGGTATATATGCAAGAGTAAGCCTATCCTGCAGATCTACTCGTAGTTGCTAATCCTTGTACTGTAGCGCGCTGGCCCAAGTGTGAGACGCTCTGAATAAAGCTTGCCAGAATTGTCCACGAAAAATCGTGAAAATTCCACACCTACGGTACCCGTTTACAAGTATAGACCGTGTGAGGGCTCAGCGAGGCGACACCCTCAGCGAGGCGCGGCACGGCTTGGCTCCCTACTGTCGTTGACTGTAGGCAATCTTTGCTGCCAAATATCGCCAAGCCTCGCTGAGGGTGTCGCCTCGCTGAGCCCTCACACGGTCTATAAGTTACCCCTCTCCCATCCTATCGCTTCCATGCCTTCCCCATAAGTTATTATGATACGATGACGATTAAAATCCCGCACCAGAAGCTTTAAATTTAGATTTTCTCCCTTCTTGCGACATCACCCCTCTCTTGGCATCCAAACTTGCACAGCCACACGTAACAATTTGCATTTTATTCCTTTTTTTCAGGCAAGCGCACATGTTAGACCCTTCGAACTGCAGAGTGGAACACAGTAAAAAAATCAATACCCCTATGGAGAAACATGGGTCCCCAAACCTTGATTAGATTGGATGACTTTTGGAGTTTTGATCTCCATGTCGGCGATCGGCACTGTTTCCTATAGTAATCCGGCCGGGAACCCACTCACCCATCCAGAGGAAACGGAAGATTGACTTTTATTACATAGCGAGGAGGGGCGGTGACAACTCGAGTACCGTACCGGTACCAGTATCCGATCCGGCTCCTTTCTCTTTTCTCCTTTTTTTTTTTCTCCAACCGAGCGCCCGGCCCAACCTCCGGCATCCCGTACATGATGCGCACTCCCCTAGCGACCAGTGCTCGAGTACTCGTAGCCGTATAATACCGGTACCCAATTATCGTAACCGCTCGATTTATAGAGACCATCGCCAAGGGAGTGATTAGCAAGAATATACTCGAATACAAGTACCATTTTCAGGCCAGGTAAGAGTCACCCCAATACTCGCTAGCCGATTAGGAAGAACTGGGTTTGATCTCCCGTTCCCTTTGATGCTTTTCTCCTATTTCTTCCCGAGCTACCGGTAGCATATCCCAATGCTGATTCTAGACCCCTCCCCCTTGGCAACGGCCTCTATCCAAGTGCCGGTAAACCGAGGGTTTCCGGCGCAAGCACGAGCGTTCCATGGCAGTCACTGCGTTCACGACCCAAACCAGACCGTTAGAGCCCTCGCCCTATCGATCACGCCACGAATATCCCTGAAAATAGCGACATGAGCGCCAGCCAGGCCTAGCCTGGCGTGTTAGACTACACTCACGGGATTGCGAAGCCAGTGCCAGTCAATGATATCCAAAACAGCCAGATAATCCGGCCTATACCGTGTTAGGAAAGCACTAATCCCCGTCAAGAACTTTGTCTCTGAAACCCGAGATTAGCGACCTACCTGTAACGGAGATAGCGAATCGCGAGGGCTGATACTGGTTCGGGAATGTTTTACCGTGAGACACTGCCTGTCAGTACTT
>LN891021.1:294603-353826 GCA_900010015.1 Tuber aestivum | reverse complement strand
AATTTACCCGTGCTCGAGATCAAGTAACAACAAGTCGTAGTGTACGAGTACTGTACAGTACGGCTTCGCCCCCGGATAGATGGGAAACTAAAAATTTTCGATGCCTGGTCCATGGCATCGGTTATTTGGCAAGCTATTGGGGAAGGGAAACGGACACTTCCTGATCCCGCATAAACTCCATCCAATGCCCGGGACCCCCAATCCTGTGCTGGAGGTAGGTTTGGATTTGGGGGTTTCGGTCTACCGTCGCCGTCGCGCTGTCTAATGCCAACGACTGGCCCAGCGGCGGACTGCCATCAAGTTGAACCGTTATCACACCGGTGACTCAAGTGCACTTTCGTATTTCATTTCCTGCTCGGGTGGATACACTCCCCCGCGGTTCGTGTGCTACGCAGTTTATGTCTGAGCGAAAGGTTGTGGGTCGTGACCGAGGTGTCTTGCTTGAACCGCGCAGTTGAAATGCAGGGCCAGGGCCAGGGTTTGATTCCTTTGATGGCACAACGAGGATGGTGGGGAGTAGCGTAACTCGGGGACTCGTCGACTTGCAGGACAGGGTGATACGATTTGAGCATCACGGATACCGGTAATTACCGTATCCGGTGTGTGGGCATTGTGCCGTGCAGGACCAAGTGGAGCATTTATCATGGTGTAAGCTGAGGATAGGGAACTTGAGATGACATGGCGGTGATTGGATACCGGGGCTGGCTGGGTTTGCCCTCATGCGTCGTACCACTGTGCTCATGCAGTGCTCGAGTAATATGAGGCGTCGGTAAAGTTGTTGTCCTGGGCGATGTGACCCCCATCCTCACTCACGGTCGCTACGCGAAGGCTGCCACTGCTAGATGGAGGAAGGGAGTTTAGATGCAGTGAGACCGAGGATATAAGCATTGCGCTTTACTGCGCGGGCGATGGTAGAGACCCCGAAACTCCACCCTATAGTACCGGTGCTCTGTTTATGCGACCGCGATGGGGTAAAGTTGGCATAGCTTCGGCTGGAAATACGGTGCCGCATTTTGGTATTGCAGATTAATGGTTCCCCAACCCGTGGTATTGACTGATCTCAGATCTGGAGCATCTTTACAATACCGGTAGTGCGCGTAGCTAGGATGCCGGTACCTACCGAAACAGGGGGCCGCAGTGCCCCCCCACCTACACAGTCTCCAATCACGGCGCCCCCAGGGATGAGGATGGAAAACATCCCTGCCCCCACCGGGGCTGACGCTCCCTGTGGTGCGCACTTGGCAACACCAACATCCTGGTTAAGGCCCACTCGAGACAATCCTATTGTCCCCGTTAAGGCCCTATTCTAGGTGTGTAACCTTGCCCACTAGCCGGGCGGTGCAGGTCCGAACCTAACGTTAAGGCCCACTCGATAACCTTTTAAGCCCCGGGGCCCCCGATAAAATTCTTCTGGCAAACCCCTCCCCTCTCCCTTCACACCGAATACATCCAATACTCCAATACACAACAAGAATACTTCTGGATATTGATAGATAGGAATCGGCCGACTCTGCTCTCTCTTCCCCGTGAACCATTTTTGGTTTGTTTCTTCACCCCCTGGTTTGGCTTGGTTGTGTTGCTAATTGATGGGTGGATGAATAGGACCTCACGCAAACATCAAGATGCCGGGGCCAACGGATGGACGGGAGGATGAGGGCACGAAACGTCTATCGTGGCTCTCCCCGATTCCGCCAGTACCGAGCCTATGGCGATCTCCTCTCGGCGGCCTGAAGGATGAAATCCCTGTACTGGGGAAACACGAAAACCAGCTGCCACAGATTTGGATACCGCTCTACAGCAGAGACGAAGAAAAGATGGGGGTGTATGCATCCCTTGTTGATTACTTTGATAGGCTTGCCTCCACCGGTTCTCTCGGGAGGGTGATGAACCCTCCGGCTTGTAAGATGTGTGGGACGTACGGACAGATCCGGGCGCCGGAAGATGGCTATCTTGCACACAGGTCTGCGAGGCCACACGCTGCTAAGCTAGCGAGGAGCGCGGGAGAGGGAGATGCTAGAATCTCCAGCTCTTCATCGCACCAATTAAACGCCAACCATTTCGCCTCACGGAAAACTACACCTCAAGCTGGCTATCCCAGTTCTGTGTGCAATTCAAGAACTATACGAGCTTCTACCTCTCAAACTACCATTGACCAAACCCTACACCCTCCTACACCCCAGGATCGCACCCCCGGAACCTCAAATCGGAACCACTCTGAGACAAACCGCGACATAGCTCAGCAACCTGACAGCTACAGGAAAACTGACCCATACAAGCCTTATCCCTCCGATTACAAGCCGTCAATCTACAAGCCGTCAGACTACAAGCCGTATGACGGTTATAAGTCTTACGACAGTTACAAGTCCTACGACAGCTACAAGACAACCGACCCATACGGATCAGCCGACCAACCGAACAGTTATTCCGACATCCTAAAAACACACCGCGAGAAGTATCCGCACCAGCAACAGCAGCAGCAGCAACAGCGAGGATCCCAGGATCCGGACACAGAATATTATCAAGGGTATCACCAACATCAGCAGCATCAACACTATCGACACCACCAACATCAGCAACAACAGCAAGGGAGATCCCGGGATCACGGAACCGAATATTCCCACGAGTATCAAGTGCAGCTTCAAATATCCGCTCTATTGCAGGCATATCACACCCTCACGCTATTAGCACTCCACCATCAATCCCTCTCAGCCCAACAATACATATCGCCAAAGATCCATCTAAACTGCTCGCAATGGAATTTCTCTCCAGCAGCCTCCACTTCGATGAGACCGCAGAGAGTTTAATCCTGTCCTCGCACCATCAACCGCAAGAATACGACCCTTACTCCTGCTACGCATGCATTGAAGATTTATTGCCATCACCATCACCACCACCACCACCACCACCACCATCATCATCACCACCACCACCGTCACCGTCATCACTACCCACCCCCGCCGCTAGCCCTGAGACATCCTTCTTCGAAAGCCTCTTCGAAGGTATTGACACCACAACCATTGATCCACAAGACCTACATTTTTTTCCCCCAAATCCTCTATTGACACAACCTACCCTTCCAACCCTGCTACCATCGCCACCACACTCTACACCTTCAACCCCATCCTACCCATCCTCCTCCACACCCACGCCCCCCGCCTCGCTTCCCCCGGCTTCAACCACCGAACCTCGCCCCCGCCGGCGGAAACCCAGGAATGACATCACCTATGGCTGCGCGAATCCCATCTGCACCCTCCCCTCCTACCCCTCCCTAACTCCCTTCCCAAGCCGGCACCACCACCACATCACCGACAAGCTGAAGCACAAGAAGCGCCTATGCTGCCGGTTCCCCGACTGCGACGCATGTCCGGGCTTCACTACGCGCAAGGATAAGGAGAGACACGAGAACTCGAGACACAAAACTGGGCCGGGTTTCACTTGCTCTGTGTGCAGGATTGGAATGCCTAGGCTAGATAACATGCGGAAGCATGTGAGTACCTTGCATCCAGGGCTTGCGGTGGACGAGGTTATCGGAGGGATCACTAAGAGAGGAAGGTAAAGCGGTACATTAATATAAAATAGCAGTAGCTCTCGGGAGTAGGGGGTGAGGTTGGGGGTGTTCTCTTCTTATTTTTTTTTTTTTTTTTTTGTTATGATTTTTGCGAGTGTCCTTTTTTTTTTATGATTTTTGCGAGCGTCTCAATTATTTTTTTGCATTTGTGAGATTTGTTGTAGCAATTTTTCCTTGAGCTCGTGTGTTGCTTACCTTAGTTTAGGAACTGTCTGACAGTACATCTTGCCTATTGGTATTGTATGCTACTCGAATGATGTGGATATTTTATGACTAAACCTGGGGAAAAAGTATCCTACACTCCTACAAAGTAGATTTGACCTATTACAATATCCAAGCAAATATGACAACATATAGTTTTACCCCGCTAAACAGTTCAGCAAAAGCCTACAGAGGAATCTCACCCAGAGCAAGGGCTCTTGGGGTAGTTTCGAGGACACCTGAGACCACGACCACCACCAATGAAGATATTAAACCGTGCCTTTTAACAAATATCATACTTGGAATTAGCCAGCCAACACCCATTATCAACCACTTATTCACCGGACCAGACGTATAAATACAAACCCGGGTGCTCAAGCCCAAATTCCCCTTCGTCATTCCTGCCCCGCTACCACTCCCCGTAGACCATCCTTACCCACCAGCATAAGTCGCAAGACTGACGAATGACGTCAAGAGTTATCAATTACCCCCCCGCCACTCCTCCATCACCCCTTCCCGATCCTTAGTCTACCTTCCCACACATTATGGGAGGGGTCGAACATTTACCCGATGATCGTGCCCGGTGCTGTGATGCGTGATCGGGACCAGCGATGGTGTAACGGCAGTATACCTAGTACGTAGTCGGGGGGGGGGGGGGGAGACAAAGGGCCACACTGCTTTTGCGGTTGTAGCGGGTGGCGGGTGGCGGGCGGGTGGGGACATCGCGGTACCGCTGTTTGTGGTGGGGTTGGCGGGGCTTTTCTTGCAGCAGTGAAGTAGGCGTAGAGTTGATTAGGGTGGTACGATATCCGGAGGAGGCGGTTACATCTAGCGCGTCGTCTCCAGATACTTTCCATCCTTTCGATAAGTTTGGGAACCGGATCGCCTTTTGTAATTCGGCTTTTTTTCTTTTTCTTTTTCGCGAAGTAGTTGCGTTTTGGGCTATCGTATTTTTCGGATCGATGATCGGTATGGTGCTTTAGGTATCATAGGATGGTCTGTCGGTTTAGGTAGTCGTTGACTCGATGTGGTCATGTAATATCACTCGTTCACCTGAACGACAACTTTTGTGTTTGTGGGGGATATTTCGTGCTTTCTTGGAAGGTCTGTTTGTCTGTTTAAAGTTTGGTACGGTTCGCTGGAGGTGTGTGCACTCGGTTTTGGCACGTTTCTTTGCAATTCTTTGACTTGACTTGCCCGCCAATGCTTATGAGATCCCCCACTACCGGGGTAGGTATTGTGCAGCTGTGATACGGGTTGAATTTTACCTTGGCTGCGCTCAACTGTTGGGATTTTTAGTGGCTCAATCGTTGAAATTGAAACTGGGATAGGACGGGATTCGTTGCACCGCCCGGTTGCTTGGCATACATCATGCCTCCTGGGATACCGGTCTCGCAGAGTTGGAGTGGAAGGGGATCTAAAAAAAAGAAAAGAAAAGAAAAAAGAAGGAAAACTCTGTCGCGAGTGGTCCGCAGGATCTAGGCGAGTGTTGTACAGTATTAGGGAGACTCCAGAAATTTTGGGGGGTTTTAATGTGCTGCGCTGCTGACAGCCCCTTCCTTCATCAGTCCCCGTGTTTACCGAATTTTTCTTCTGCACGTCGCTAAGTAATGACATCTATCCTCATTCGCAGAGGCGCATCAAGAATTCACGATACGGCTTCGCTCCTCTCAACATAGGGGCGGTACATGTGATTCCCAAAGAAAATCGCTTTCAAGATCGCTACCGAGGGACTCATCCGAGGCAGATATTCCGGAGAAAGGGGCCGGAGAGGACAACCTGGTTGAGTTCCCAGGATGGCTATAGACAAGAGAGATATACGGCTATTGGTTTGTTAGTTTTTGAGAATCAGGGAGGGTTAGAAAAAATGCCCAACCTCAGACATGCGAAATAAGCAGTACTCCGGGGTTGGAATCACGAAGGTGTCTCCATGCGCAAATAGAGGTGGGAGAAATTTGGGGGAATGTTGGGCTATTTTTAGTAGAGTAAAGGTCTCCGATGCCACGGATCCCGATCATAAATCCCTCCAATGCCACAAGGTCCCTCCAATGCCACAGCTTACTAAGTATTGATGATGACAATCAGATAATAAATTTAAAGATTAAGTAGTCGGGGATCTTATCGAGAATGTGTAGCGCTAAAGTGAAGTAAAACTTGAGCAACCAACTCAGCACTGAACAGCCTCTCCTCAACAAGCTCATTATTCTTCTCCGTTCAGTACTGGCCCCCATATACGATGTCAGCCCTTTCACAATTACCAGGCGCACCTTCGGTTGGGCAAATATTCGACAATTTTGATGATCTTAAGGAACTTGTTGAAGACTGGTCTATCCAGGAAAAGTTTTCTTTCAAGGCTGCGGATAAGGATCACAATCGGGTCATTTACAAGTGTATTGTTTCACACTGTGGATGGCGACTCAGAGCTATTCACACTGTGGAGGACAATATTGAAGTTAAGGTACTGAATTTGGAACATAGCTGTCTGCCGGGAGAGGGAAGTAAGCGGTATAGTCTTGTGGGGTCAAGCTCTTGGCTCCGTCGACATATTCCAAAGTATCTCCATATTACTCCCGGAACCAAGCCACAGGAACTTATTGATTGCCTCAAAGTTCAATTTGGAGAGACACTTCCATACAAGTCTGCATGCCGAATCAAACATTACCTGTTGGAAGATACATTAGAGGGTCAGCGGGAGGGGTTTCGACAGCTACCTGCATATGTTGACGCTATTCAGACAGCCAATCCGGACACCTATATACGACTTTCCAGCAGTAATGAAACACATCAGTTTCAGCGCATTTTTATTTGTCCTGCAGCATCACGAGAGTCCTTTAAATTATACCGTCATTTTATCACTGTCGATGGCACCTTCCTTAAAACCAAATTCGTTCAAACTCTCTTATTAGCGGTCACCATTGATGCAAATGGTCATAGCCTTCTTCTGGCTTGGGCTATAGTGGAAAGTGAAAATTCTTCCTCTTGGGAGTACTTTCTCATTAATCTGCAACAAGCTATTCCAGAAATTACAACTGAGACAACAACTCTCATAAGTGACCGGGACAAGGGGCTTACTAGTGCTTCAAATGTATTAGCACCTACAGTGCTTCGTGCCTTCTGCTGCTACCATTTGAAGGAGAACTTTACCACTCTATATGGGAGAGGTTTAGCCTCTAAATTTTGGACGATTGCTCGGGCTGAGAGTGTGGAGAAATTTGAGGCTGGGATGGTATCACTTCAGGAAGTAAAGCCTACAGCAGAACAATATTTACGCAATATTGATCCAAGGCTTGACCGTGAGCTCTCTATTGTTGAGCTGCTTAATACCATATGGCACCGTGTCATGAATCAAAGGTTTGAGCGCTATCAGAGTGCTTGTACCTCTCCTCCGGGGGTCCTATACACCAAGTTTTGTACCAAAGAATTAGGAGAAAGCAGAATTTGGGCAAGACAAAATATTGCACAAATGGCAAATGAACTCCTTGGGCGTGTTACACAACCTGATGGCAATGTCAAGATTGTAAATCTTGAGGCAGCTAGCTGTACTTGTGGACGGTATCAAGAGAACAGAATTCCATGTGGTCATGCACTAACTTGTATAATGCTTCTTCAGCAAGTAAGTGGGTCAATTTATTTATTCCCGTGATTTTAGATACTAACTACTTGATTAGCCCATTCAGAATTATCTTCCTAATATCCTTTCCATTACTACTTGGAAGGGTACCTATGAGATTAATCTTCTTCCCGTTGATATCATCAACCTTCAGTATAATGATGCTCGGCCACCCGCTAGGCCAGCACTTCCACCTGCAGAAAATGAAAGACCCGGGGCCGTACCAATTGCAGCCCAGGTTGAACCTCCCCTGACACGCAAACCACGCGGGCGCCCCCGGAAAGTAAGACTTCATCCAGGAGAAGTCAATCAGCGGCAACAGTTAGGAAATCAGTTTGGTGCCTACTTGGATCAAGATAATCGTCCACGCCCCTTATCACGCTGCTCAACCTGTCGAGGTATTGGACATAACTCAGCAACCTGTCGCAATGCCCATGCATAGATAGAATTTTTTTCTGCTTTTTCAGTTTACTATAGCTGCCAATCTTATGTTTACTAGTAGCACTGGAAGTCATTTTAATTTTATCTGATTATTATGATCAATACTTAATAAGCTGTGGCATTGGAGGGACCTTGTGGCATTGGAGGGATTTATGATCGGGATCCATGGCATCGGAGACCTTTACTCTTTTTAGTATTGTTAACCCCGGATGAACCCCCCGCAATGCGAAACTGTACAGCGGGGATCGGGCGCCCATCTTGCGGTCGGTACTGGTGGTGAAAGCCGGCCGAAAAGCAGCCGGTTCGGATGATGCAGGAGCACACAAGATTTTCAGAAAGGGGTGATAGGCGGATATCGATATTAGGGGAGTATCGGTGGTTGAGAAGATCAATCAAATCAACCGAATTCCGGGTGAGCGAGGCAACGCATTTCACATACTCGAGTATGATAGTCTACCTATACGGTGCAAAGTGCCTAAAGGTGGGTCCTCCGGTAGAACAGGAATTCCGTTGCAACCGATCGGAGTTGAGCCTGGAGTTGAGCCCGGAATTGCCAAGACAACCTAAAGAGGGGGAAATGATACGTACCATATAGTACAAGTACGGGCAATTACTGGGAGATGAATAAAGCAGAAATTAATAAAATATTGTATTTAGAGAAGAGAGGTATTCTAGATAGAGCCTTGAGCTGTAGATACACGATGATAACTTTTATATACAACATCTGTAAACTCAGATATATTAATAATTGTTGGTAAATTGTTGGTACAGGTTCTGGTATTTGTCAAGGTTTAGATAGATTTGTTCTACTTTTCTCTTCATCTATTATCATTCTATTTTACACTTCCACCCTCTACAGTATATTTCAGCATAGCACTGTGTACATTCTGTCACTTGTTCCACTCTCACCAAAATTTTCACTTTTTGTCTGCTATCTCCTCTTGCCTATAACACTTAATTTTTTTTTAAAAAAAGCACTGGTTTGTTCTTTTTAGAAATGGCTTTATCTCAGTGCTTTTTTTTCTTTAAATTTCTTTGTTGTGGTTGACTAGATAGAGATCGCGTTCTGCCTGTTTTGAGCACCCGGTTTGAGCCCATTTGCACTGTACGAGTGTGAGTGTGCCCGATAGATATATTCGTCACGTGAGTCTGATAAGAAAATTTCGGTGCACCTTTCGGCTGCGATGTGTCCTTAGATAAAGCACGTGACGAATATATTTATCGGCCGCACTCGTAATACCAGTACCATCAAGCACAGAATTGAATCATATAGAGGCCCCAATTATTCATTCCTCTTTAAAACTTCGCAAAAGGAGGGTTCGGGGAGCGGATCTAAACGGGGGTTCCTTTTCGGTATTTTCTTTCTTACTTTTTTTTTTACAGCCAGACTCGCTATCGCCTTTCGCATCACCCCTTCATGCGGTTAGAATCCTCCCGCACGGATCGCGAGCTGGAACGCTAGCATATTACAGCAACCGGGATAGAAAAAAAACACAGGACCGGGTAAAGACCTAGCGTTCAGAATGCTTACAATATCTGTACTGATTATCATGACAAGTGACGGAAACGACTGAAAGTACTAGAGCATTGGTAGGGTTCCCGGAGCAGACGAGGCCACGACTGCCCGAACTGGCTCGCGTTGTAGGTTTCAATCCAGGTTGGAAAGTCTCACAGGTTTGTTGCAAGGGGGGGTAGACAGTCTGCGCAGTTATGATAGCTATGATAAGAAAAAAAACAAAATAGGGGACTGTGGGTGCCAAGGGCATAATACAGTCGCACCCCGCTATCCCGGATGGCCAAAATCCGAAGAATCTGTCCGGAACAGCGAGGGATCCGGGACAACGGGTGAGGTTTTGGTGGAAATAAATCCAAAGCTCACAGAAATTCATACGGGACAGCGAGGTATCCGGATTATCTTCAAATATTCAATTCGTAAACACTAGACTCCACCCTAAGGGTATATGCGCCTAAACAGCATTGCGTCCAAGTGGCAAGCCAACACCACCTTCCAATCCACACAACTCATATAAAACACTACCGGGCCCGAAGCCTCCCGCATCCCTCCTCCCAAACATAAATCCAAAATCACTACCATGAGTCTCACAGGCGCTCACAACGATCAACGTTGTCCTGGATTAACGCGTCTTACTCACTCGCAATTCCTCCTCCAAAATCACACCCTCAACCCGTGCAACAAATTGATCCACCCAAACAAAAAACTCCCGTTCCAACTTGGCCCAGCAGTCCCTATAACTCCAGAAATGGTAGCCAATATCGCGTTTCCATTCCGACCCACACCACCTACACGACGTCCCCAGGTAGCCATACTGACATCCCCACCACAAGACTGTCCGTGTCTGGTATGCTATATCCCACCCATCCCAAGATCCGGCAATCCCATCCCAAAATTGGTAGTGCCACTTAAGCCGGAAACTAGGTGCGCGTACAAAGTGTGTTCGAATCGGGTGGTACTTGGCTTTCAGTTCGGAGCCACATACCCCACAATTGGTAAAGTCATCGTGGAGCATAAAGGGGAAGGACACCCTCGCCCTCCCAGACACTGGTCTCAGACACCTCCTCGATGTATTAGGCATCTGATGTTCATCCAGGCACCATCCGCACTGTTGGTAGCCAACAACAGACACCCGTCCAGCCCCAAACAGCATACCGGAGAATGGATTCCCGGCCACAATTCGAATATCACCTGTCTGGATGTGTCCAGGCGGGATTCCCAATCCCAAGTAGTCATGCCGGAGCCACCATTCCTTCCACCTCGAGATATCATTATCATTGAACAGAGTTGAATGCGCGGGTCGGCCAGCAATGGTCAGCCAACAGTCGGTTAAGTGGAACCTTTCATCACCTGTATCGCATTCGTCATGTCCAACCATACCTGCACCCGAGCGAATTCGGATGAGGACGTACATGTCCATACGGGACAGCGAGGTATCCGGATTATCGAGATCCGGGATAGCGGGGTGTGACTGTATTTGGTCTCTAAGACCGGAAAAACTGTCTAACCCGGCACCGTTTATCTATATTCTCCTCAATAACCTACAGCCCACCAATGACTGTGCCAATAATTGAAAAGACAATTAGAATAGGGGAAGCAGATAGTTGTTCTGCTTCAATTTTTATTCTAGTTGATGATTTCTACGGAGGTACGGTACAGCTCTGCAGTTTTGTATGTTCCACAAGCAAGGGGTATTCGGCTGGCGGGGCACTTATTGCGAATTAGGAAAGTTTTTGCACGGATTAGGAAACTTTCACTGGAAATTACCTAATTCGGCTCCTATACCCTCGCTAGCCCCACACACCCTGCTTGTAGAACATACAAAACATAGGAGCTGTACCTCCGTATTTCCTAGGTTCGCTTGCTGGCTCTTTGCAGGAGCTCCCCGAAATCTTGGCGTTGACTAGCCCTAAATTGTGCCGAGGTTTCCGGAATTCTTTTGCGATGCACAGGAATGGCATTCATATCATGGGTTTTTTTCACGAATTTCTGGGTGTATGGGTGTTGAGTTGCGGGTTACCGGTATGGGGAATTTCTGCAGCAGGCAATTGTAGGGCGTGGTATGATACGAGTAGGAGTGGCTGACAAGCTTACCCCTCAATGGGGTCTCAAAATCCGAACGTTTTCTCGCCAACTCTGGTTTGGTTGGTGGAAATGCATGTCTGTGAAACGCGAATCATGCAACCGGGTGGGTAGGCAGGATGCCAGATGCTAAAGTACTAGCCGTTTCTCAAAGTCTCGGGAATGTAGGTGACGGTCCAAGTTATACAAATGGCCCACTTACACATGGGCCTCCTACTTGGCCATGTATAAAGTATTCGGACTCCTTGGCATTATCAACACCTGTCTGGATGCCAAGCGTCCGAAGACTTTCTAAATCGCCAAGTAGACTTTTCATGCGAGTGCGATTGAGTACTTCCACCATTGCTGGGGAAACGCTTACCCCACAGGCTGGATACTTTACACCGAGCCATCCCGGAGACTTTAAAAAACGGCTACCGGTACGGTAGTACGGGTGGTTTTGTTAAATGAAAAAAGTCTGTGAAACTCTTGGCACAGAGCTGAGGCAACCGCATCCTCGGGGTAGCCAAGGGAACGCCAGGAGCCAACCAGACGGGGTTCAACCGGCTTACTACACAATACTGGTATCACCAGGAAATGTATCATAAATGGAAACATCATACCATGCTTGTGCATGCCATACCTTCCTTGGATAGGGCACCCACGGGGGGCATTACCTGGTAGGCGAACAGGTCTTTTCGCTCCTACTTGTAGAATAGCCAAGATCACTAAAATAATCGCAGAGAAATTCGAAAATGAAGCCTCTAGATATATTCTTCCTACCTTTCCACAATTTTTGATTGATGAACCGAGTCCCGGGGTCTGGGCCTTGGCAAATTTTGTTTTAATTCTTGACTCAGCAAATGCACCGCTGTATCATACTCGGTACTTGAGTACAGTAGGACTGGATGGGCACGGAAGTCTTTCCTGGCTGTAGTGAGTCTTTGCGAAAGATCACTAAAGTAGAGGAAATTAGAAAGGGAAACGGAAAAAAGTGAAAGACAAATGCAAAAAATGGTTGGAATTTTTAGTCGACTTAAAAACGGTAATGCTCAGGTATGTCTTCCCCACAATGGTATTTAAAATGCTGTTGCTCGGTCCATGGTACTGTAAAATCTTTTGGAAATTCGGCTGTCCTGGCATTAAGACCCAATGAGAGAAGGGCCATGCCCTGCATACCCAATTTGCCAACAAACCAACCCCATGCGAGCAGCAGAGAAAAACTAAATGTGTGATGGGTGGAATTTTTCTCTGGTATTTGATTTCGCATGAATTTATTGTATGGTGCTGTACCTATTCTGTAACAGGTCTCCATCCAATAGCTTTTTTGTATTGCGAATTGTGTCAGCGAGCGCTGCCAAGCCAGCCGATATTTCAAAATTTTACGGTATTGAAAAGACTTACCATGTTTATCTTACTTGCAATATTCGGCTTGGGGAGGCATTCTTGGCAGGGACACATGAGAAACAAGTCGGAACTTTCCAGTAGGGCCTACCGGTATCGTACAAGTACTTGTACGAGTACTGTAAAAACTCGAAAAAGTCGGTATGCAGGACCACAGATTGTCGCACTCTAATTGGCCGGCACAAGGGGTCCTGGCCAGAGGTTTACCCCGCGATTGGCCACAATCCTTGCACGATGGCCTTGGCTGCATACCGAGTTTTTACGGGTGCTCGAGTACTCGAGTACAGGGATTCCAACCATCCACCCCCCCCATAAACCCCCTTATAAACCCCCCCCAGCCTTCGCTTCTCTGCTAATATATACCGGAGTACTGTACATGTGCCGGTAGGAACTGGTATGATACCTATTGGGTCACCTTATTTTTTTTTTTCCGTACTGAGAGATAATGAATACCGTATCACATCTTTGCTGCTAAATTGGCTGCTCTTTGCTTGACCCACCCCCACCCCCACCCCCACCACTCGGTTCGGTCGCTCTCGCTTTGCGTTTTTTCTTTTTTTCTTTTTTTTGGTCGAATCCAGAGTTCACCCAAGTACGGTATTAGAGAGCCTAAAATTCGAACACATGGCGAAGGTTTACCCGGATTTGATTGAGAGGTATAAACTCGAAGCAGAATTATTTCCCGATCATGTCTCACACGCGAGATATATGGAGAACGCGAAAAATGGGGATGCGAGAGTGAAGGAGGATTGGAACAATTGTGGCGAACTCGGCAAGGGAAGTTTTGGTGTCGTACATAAGCAGATCCAGAAAACTACGGGCCACTACCGTGCGGTAAAGACGATTGATAAGAGACTGCCCAACCTCGATTATTCTAGGGAGCTCCTCGCGATGGCCATATTGGCAAAGGTTCGTAGTCTCACTCCAGTGGGGCTCTGCCCCAGTTTACCACCCCTCAAGCATTTTCTTGTTGCGGTCTAACCGTCCACTATTTTAGCATCCGTCACAATTCGTGGAATTCCTGGGATGGTTCGAGGAACCCGAGACTCTATATATTGCGATGGAATATCTCGAGGAAGGCGATCTTAGAAACCATAGCCGCACACCGCTACCACAAGAAACCGTTCGAACAATTTCGAAACAGTTACTCCAGGGTCTCAAAGTGATGCATCAAGAGGGAATAGCTCATCGGGATTTAAAGCCCGAGGTATAATCCTTGCCACCAAGCGCATCGCTTTACAATATTGAATCGCAGAATGCTGACGAATGCATAGAACATTTTTGTAGTTTCCATGTCTCCGGTCTGGGTCAAACTGGGAGATTTCGGGATATCGAAGTGGATCCCTGCTGAAGCTACCACCACCTTCCACACCCAGGTGTCAACGCCAATTTACAGCGCTCCTGAAGTTCTAGGGTTGGATTCCCATAGCGAAACCTCGGACTATACGAATTCTGTTGATATTTGGTCACTCGGGTGTGTGATATATGAGTTACTTGTGGGAAAAAGGTTATTCGTCTCGGAGAGTCAAGTATTCCGCTACTACTTGGGAGGCTGGCACTTTCCCGAAGGTGAACTAAAAGGGTTATCGCCTCCAACAAACAACGTCGGAATTTCATTGCTGAAATCCATGCTCACAATACAACCCGAGAATCGCCCTACTGCGGCGGGTGCGCTGGGCCATGCGTGGTTGATGGGCCTTAAGGGTGACAATAAAGCTAGCAGAGACGACCAGGATGAAACGACACAAAGTCGGGACGAGAGCTCCCAGAGCAGGAAGGGCGAAAAGAAACTAGATATGCATGAAAAACCGGAGAAAAGGAGAAAGATAAAAAACCCGGTTGCCCAGGACGACACAAAGTGCACCCCCGGGGATACGGCTTTAGCGGCAAATCCTGGGTCGCAAAGCGGCACCCATCCTACTTCCCCGAAATCTGCAATTAGCAGTTCTGCGATGACAATACCAGTTACACCCTCAGATGAGGGCGCACCGATCCAGACGGGGTCCCTTGAATCAGAATTGATGCCACACGATTTCCGGGAAATTTATCCCAAGCGCCCCAAGGCGTCGAGGAGGAGACAGATCCGCAGCATTCAGCAAAAATGTCCCCAAAGTAGCACCCCACATAACAAACACAACCCATACATGATACGTGTTGCTAACCATAATTGGTCGCTGAATCCTAGACCTCCCCCAAGCGATTTCCCAGCGCCGAATCAAATCCTGGAGACAAATAACCAGATGGAACACACCCCAAAGCTCAATTCTCGCGCCGTCATTCTTGATTCGGCCGAAACAAATTTTGCGCACCAGTGGACCTGCCCTGCCTAGAACAGCAAGTTCGGATCAAGTCATTCGGAAACTTCAGAGGACGAAGTCTCACGGAATTCCGCCCCTAACACCTACGGTAGGGGAGAAGACGGAAATCAAAATGCCACGACAGTCGGCCCAATACAAAGTCCCAACACCGGAGGAAAGCATAACACCTGACCGAACCTTATTGCTGGCCGGAATACTAATTCTGGCCACAGTCCTAAGCGGATCTCTCGTTCTCGCTGGGATCCTAATGCTGGTGGGAATCCTAAGCAGAACCCTAATGTTGCTTGAAGCCCCAACACCGGATGGAATCGAGATCTCGGACGGGACTCGAACGGTTAGTGGGCGAGAACGGACCAGATTGAAGAAACGATACCGGCGACGGAGGGGAAGGGTACAATGGAAATCGGAGAAATAGATTGCGTATTAAGCAAGGCGTAATTGTGAAGCGGTGGGAGAATTTTGGGCTATGCTCCTGCTTAATCAGTCATGATTTTACTACCACTGTACTCGCAGTCTCTGTACCGAGTTTTGGTTTATGACACCCGAGAGGACTTCCCTCGGTTGTGGGATTATGGAGTGTTGGTAGGTTGGGATTGCATGGCTCGCGCTTTGCCTTTAAAACGGATTTCTTTATAGCTTCTATAGGAGTTATGTTTCTGTGCTGGAGGATTAAAGGTTTGCAGGTTTACGGGAAAATAAGCGTTGGCTAGGTGTACTGTAAGAAAATTTTATCAGCCAAATTCATGGGAAGAATTATTTTGTTCCGTCCGCCACCAACTCTGCAGTTGAAAATTCAAGAGAGAAGTATTATACTCCTGTGTATCTCCTCTCTGGACCTTTTTATGAAGTTAACTTACATTTCACCGGCTTGCCTATGGAGGAATGGATTTTTTTTCTTGACTGCCGCATTCGATATGTGTAATTGCGGGCCTTGAACTGAATCGAACTGGTACAATGTAATCCAAATTTACTGATAGAAAAGGACCTGAAAATAGGAGGCTAGTCGTTCGGCTCCTCTGAGGGGTGGGAAAACAAGAAAGTATCGGACCCTTCGAGACGCTGCAACTCCATCGGAATAGTTTTCGGTTCGATTATTGGGGATTATGCAACAGAGGGGGGGGGACTTCTGGAGGCGCAGCTAGCCAAGTGGAAGCCGCACGCACCTACCGCCGTACTGACTTCCGAGAACCATTATTATCGAGTGTCCCCACGCCCTGGGCGGTATCGTACCACAACGGCCGGGATGGACGGATATCCGCCACGGCACCAACGCCGATTGGTTCAAGTCCACATCCCTGTTCAAAACGAACCCACCTTGCCACCTAGCTCTTCCGCTAGGTGAACTTTTGTTACGGTGGCTGGGATTGACCACCCGAGCCAAATATTCTCAGTTTGTGCATTTCCCAACCGCAAACAGCCCGTAATTTCGGTCCCTGGAATGCCAACACTCCCTATCGTTTTTGATACAGGTCTAATGAATCTAAGCGCCCTCCCTATCCGTCCTTTGTTAAGGCCTAGATGGGGTAGATACTATATCGACCGTCCGAAACCTCTGTCTAGGATAGACGGGCGGGCATTGGAGGGCCCCATAAGTCACAACAGACTCTATACGGGGCAGCGCTGGTTAAAATTGTTAAGTTGAAGATACGTGCCAAGTACTTTTGGCTGTGGTCCCTAGTTAGTTGAGTCTCCTAGGCACTCGGGCTCGATTCCCCTTGAGAACAGTGCGAGTAATTCCTCGAGAAAATAATTGTAGGCACCCTGTCTGGAGTGGGCGAGGATGGGGGGTGAAGGCCGGGTATGGTTATACCGCCCCCACTGCCTCTTTCGTTGGGGAGGGAGGTTACGGGCTTCCCCGGCTTTCCCGGGATGGAGGCGGCGGGGGAGCCGCGTGAGGGGAGTCAAAGAGCCACATGAAAAATTGAGACTATCATAATAGCCGGTTCCCCTCCTATTTCGCTTCGCTCATAGTCGGGAAAAGCAAGTGCAACGTAAAAGCAAGTGCAACGCAATACAAATTTTTTCTTTTTTTTTAAACTGATGTACATAATATGAGTTATCAACCACATATTTTTCTTACTTAATTACATGCATGCAATTCTTTTCAACCACTATAACGTGAAAACCATACCAAATCAGCACTGACAATGACTGACATATTCCAAAAGCTTGAAGCCAAGCAACAACTAAATCAAGCTCTCAAATGGTTAGAGAAGGAGCCAACTGAATCAGCCAGTACAGCAGCACAACTATTCAATATCAATACTACCTCAACCTGGTCATGCCAGCTCCGGTATCGCAAGCAAGTATGAAATTCCCCCAGAATCTTCAACCAGTATAGCATGGTGAAAATTATTTGATCTTGACCAAAGCCTAAGAGAAAGCACGGTGATAGACTCCCAAGAGGAAATAAGGGAGGTACCTTAATTGTTGAGAGTGATAATTAGGACTTGGCTGAAGAATCAGATTCTGGTTTTTCTTGCATATCATATGATTCAATTGCAAGAAATGCTGATTTTGTGGGCTTAGATTGAAATAATTTGTCTTCAGTGGAGGGTATAGATAAAAGGTTGATAACTCATATTATGTACATCAGTTTTTTTTTTAAAAAGAATTTTGTAGTGTGTTGCACTTGCTTTTGCGTTGCACTTGCTTTTCCCGACTATGAGCGAAGTGAAATAGGAGGGGAACCGGCTATTACACCCTTGCTCGATTCCCGGATATGCTCAATCCTAGGCCCTGACGGGAACTTATTCAGCTGCCCGTGGGCCACTGAGGTGGTGATCAAATTCCCTGTCTGCCTTGGTAGGACCACGAAAAAAAAATTCCCCTTGATCCAGATTTTTGGGTACTATCATGTTGGTCTAATACCCTGTCTTGTAGTATTTGGATCGTGTTTCTAGGAGGTGTCGTCATATCCGGGTTTAATACTTTTCAAATTTTTAAGCTTTTCCACCCCTGCTGCACATTCTACCAAGCGCAGTACCGGTAGCCGGGACAGGCGACAGGTGTCCTGCGTGTGGGGCGCTGGTGCTAAACTACCGTATTATGATATGGGGGGCAACTGATGCAGGGTACACAAGATTTTCAAAAGGGGGTGGTAGGCGGATATCGATATTAGGGGAGTACCGCAAAGACTCGCCAAACTCGCTATGCAGGTAGAAGAATTTAGGCACTAATGCGTGGAGATACAGCCAAGATCATTCTGGTGACTAATCTATTTTCTCTTAGCTGATGAGACCAGCATCATTATTACAGTATTTTATGTAGATAGCGGCACCGGTATACTCGAGTACACCTATTCTCAGGTGTTATTGTCATTTTCCGTCATTTCTCAGGGTAAAAAAGCTCCTATCCAATCCCTAGCGCCAATACCTGCATGGCGAGTTTGGCGAGTTTGGCGAGTTTTTGCGGTATCGCTAATTATTGAGAAAATCAACCCAATCAGCTGAATGCCGGGTGAGTGAGGCAACGCGTCCCACATACCGGTATGATACCTGTAATACCATTAGCGCCAAGAACAAAATTGAATCGCGTAGGTACTCCATTTATTTATTCCTCTCTGGAACTTCAGGGGAGGAGGGGTTCCGGGAGTGGATCTAGGCTGGGTTTCGTTTCCGGTATTTTTTTTTCTTTTACCGCCAAACTCCCTACCCTATCGCCTTTCGCATCGCCCCTTCGCACGGTGAGAATCCTCTAGCACTAATCGCGATCTGGAATACTAGCATATTATAGCAACCGGGATAGAAAAAAACACTGGACCCGGTAAAGACGTAGTGCCCAGAATGCTGCAATATCTGTACTGCTTATCGTGACTTGTGACAGAAAAGACTGAGAGTACCCGGGTATTGGCAGGGTTGCCGGAGCAGACGCGGCCACGACTGCTCGAACTGGCTTGCTTTGTGGGCCGTAACCCAGGTTGGAAAGTCTCACAGGTTTTTTGCAAGAGATGATAGACAGTCTGCGCGGTTATGATGGCTAAGAAAAAAGCAATAAAACGGGGAGCTGTGAGAGCCAAGGGCATAATGCTTTGTCCAAGACGGGAAAAACTTTCTATCATAACCCCGCACCGTTTATCTACACTCTCCTCCCTAACCCGTTATCCACCAATGATAGTGCTAACAATACAGTAGATATTTAAAATAGCGGAGGTAGATAGTTATTCTGCTTTAATTTTTGTTCTAGTTGATGATTTCTATTGCCTAGGTTCGCTTGCTGGCTCTTTGCAAGAGATCCCAGAAATCTTGGCGTTGACAGCCCTGAATTGTGCCGGGGTTTCCGGATTCTTCTGCAATGCACAGGAATGATATTCATATTGTGGGTTTTTTTTTCACGAATTTCTTGGTGTATGGGTATGGAATTGTGGGTGGTAGGGAGTTTCTGCACCCGGCAATTGTAGGGCGTGGTACTTGTGCTCGAGTACAAGTATGTGTACTGTGCCCGTGGCTGACAAACTTACCCCTACGATTGATGTCTTCTCAAGATCCGAATGTTTTTTCTCGCCGAACCCTGGTTTGGTTGGTGGAAATGCATGTGTGTGAAGCGCGACTCGTGCAACTGGATACGGCTTGACTGTAGACGGGATACTAGATGATAGTAGGGGTAATTTTGTTAAACGAAAAAATCTGTGAAGCTCTTGGCACAGAAGCTGAGGCGACCCGCCATTCTCGGAGTAGCAGGGAGAACCCCTGGAGCCATCTACAGGTAGACGAGGTTCAACGGGCTTACAGGACCTGTATCACCGGGTAATACAGTTGTACAAGTGCCAGGGATAATGTTTACTCACAGTTAATTTAGGTTAACCGGCAAAATAATCCCTGTCTTGTACGAGAACATCTCCCTTGGCACTTGTACAAGTACTAGTACCGTAAGAACTGGAATAATTGGACCGCGTGCTAGGTAGTTAAAATAAGGTACAAACCCCAGTGAAGTTGAAATTAGTGTCTTAGAGGTGATTTTTAAAACCAAAACTAAGACAGAAATCAGAAACCTCCAACCTCATGCGTACCGGTAGAATATTGCAATCCTGAGTGATCACGTCAAGTAGGAAATAAAAATGTAAACAAACCATATCCCAGAAAGACAACCTTTTACAAGAGAAATTTTCTTTTCATTACAATAATATACAAAGTGAGCAAAAAAGACAAATGTGTTTATGAGTCCAGAAATGCCTTCCCAACCTTGTGGTCGAATTCAAGTTCAGCCTAGCCTCCCACCACTTCGAGTAGACAGATTTTATGCTGGCATAAAGAAGAAAAGGGGACCAAAGCGAAAACCACTTACCGAACTGCTTCATAAGTCGAAGAAGCTTACCGAAAACCCCTACCGGTCATACACAGTTAGTTATAAGCTGCGTATTTTATCATACTGGGAGGAGGTTAAGATCCGTTGTGGCCCAACCAAGAAACGCGTACTTACTCGCAAGGAAGTTGCTCAATGGTTTAAGGTTCCAGAGGCAAACCTTTCACGTTGGAGGAAGGAGGAAAAGGAGGGAAAGTTTGAATTTCTAAATGGTAGTCAGCGAAGAGCTACTGGAGGGGGACAAGGGAGGAGTTGGCCTGTAATGGAAAAGAAGCTGTTTGAGAAGTTCCGGAAGCGGAGGGCACTTGGCCGACCTGTACGACGAGGGTGGTTTAGGAGAGTCAGTAAAGAGCTGTTTTCAAAACACTATCCAGAAAGAAATCCATAGGACTTTACATTTTCAAATGGGTGGTTCAGAGGGTATCTTAGCTGGCATCAGATTAGTCTTCGTTTTGTGACAAACAAAGCAAGTAAGCTGCCAGCTGACTTCGAGGGGGCAATACTTAACTGGTTAATATTTAACTGCCGAAACTCACAACTCCGTTCCAATGATTTGATATACTTCAGAGAAAGAGAGCTGGGCACTTTAGTTAGCGTAGGACGACACCGATTACAAAATATTTGTAATATGGACCAAACGCCTATTCCATTTGAATACCTAGAGGGACGAACCTACAATCAAATTGGCAACAAGACTATCTGGCTTCAGTCAAGTAAGTCAGGATGGGAGAAAAGACAAGGAACGGTCCAACTTACTGTCTTCGTGGATGGTGTTCCGCGAGTGAAGCCATTAATTTTCTTTTGAGGAATGGGAAAGGGAGTAACTGTTCGGGCGGAACAACAGCAATATGATAGTCATGTTATCGTAAAGTTCAATCCTACCGCATATGCCAACTCAAGCAATATGGTCGAGTGGCTTGATGAGCAGCTTATTCCTACCCTCGAAGGTCAGCCAACACTGCTTGCAATTGACCTCTTCTCAGGGCACAAAACGGAGGAGGTACTTGATACCTTTTGTGCTCACAATATTACACTGAGTGTAATACCTGGGGGTTGTACCGGCTTAGTCCAACCCCTTGATACCTCCATTAATCGACTGTTCAAGGACCTATTAAGAGTTAGTTTTATTTATATTATCATAGGAGAAGGAGAGTTAGCTAATATGAATACCAAATAGGAAGCGATGGATCAGCATTTGGGAGAAATAGAAGATGAGGAAGAGAGGATAGTGAGGGAAGGAGGAAGACCCACTGGAAGCATGATTGGCCGTCAAAGAGTTGTGGTTACTTATGCCGTTGGAGAGGTGTGGGAGAGGTTTTCTGGTGAAAGAGCAGAGGTGGTTCGCCATTCTTTTCATGCTGTTGGTCTCTCACTTCCCATTGATGGGAGTGAGGATCATGAATTATCTATTAAAGAATTAGCAAACAATTCTCTTGTAGAAAGGCTTAAAGATTGCAGGGAAGGGGAATCCAAGATAGGAGATCTCAATGTTGAGGATAATGACGATGAAGCTCAAGACTGTATAGAGGATGACAATTTTCACTATGAATAGATGCCAAGAGTCAGTGAAACCTATATTGAGTGATTGACATACTGATCCCTTGGTGAAACATACCCTATTTTAACCGCTCAGCACACCGTCCAATTATTCCAGTTCTTACGGTATCATACAAGTAGAGGTAGGGGGTTAACGAACAGTTAATTTGAGTTGACCTACAAAATAATCCCTGCTTGTGCGAAAATACCCCCCCCCGTGTCTTGTATCATAAATGGAAATATCATACTTGTACTACGCTTGCGCATGCCATACCTTCCTTGGCTGGGGCATCCATGGGGGGCGTTACCGGGTAGCTGAACAAGAGGTCTTTTCGCTCATCGAATAGCCAAAATAACGGTGAAATAATCGCAGAGAAATTCGAAAATGAAGCCTGCCGGTTTATTCTTCCCACTTTTCCACAATTTTGATTGATGAACTGAGTCCCAGGGTCCGGGACTTGGCAAATTTTGGTCCCAATCCTCGACCCAGCAAACGCAGCACTGTACTGCATCATACTCGAGTGCAGTGGACTAGATGGGCACGGAAGGCTTTTCTAGCTGTAGTGAGCTTTTGCGAAGGATCACTCCAGCTCGGCACCTTTATAGAATAAGGGAAATTCGAAAGGTAAGTCAAAAAAAATGAAAGGCAAGTGCGACGGATGGTTAAAACTTTTTGACTTCAATAGCACTCGAGCAACTTACTTGTACAGTCGCACCTGGCTATAGTGAACCTCATTGTAGTGAATCCCTGGCTATAGTAAACCGGGCAGACAGGAAAAACAGGTTTCCACAAATAATATGTTGGCTATAGTGGAAAAAACTCCTATAGTGTAGTGAACGGGAAATAGTGAATATGCAGGGGTATAAAAATCAAAACACAGGTAAATTTCAATGGCTATAAGAAACAAAAGGAGTGAGATTTATGGACTATTCCATTTATGGACAAGTGGAAGTACTCCAATTAAGGGTATGCGGCATCACAATTCTACTCATTCAAGCTATCCCATATCCATCCAGGAAGGATATTGCTCACAAGTTCTGGCTGGAACTGTGGGCCAGGAGACTCAGCCGCTTGTAGACTCTGTGAATGGTCAGGAGGTGGGTCTAGCATGAGAGCGAAGGTGATAGGAGAAAAGCGGAGGAGTTGAGAAGGAGGTTCTGGTGTTGGAGATGGATCAGTGGTGCTTGACAGCCCTGGGATTAACTCTGAAGAAATTGTGCTAGCACTTGCCGGCCGTAAGGAACCAAGTTGAAGCCAATCGTTAAGGGTAACTTGTTTCTTGTTCTTAACTTCATGCTCCTGAAAGCCTTGGTGTATTTTCCGAAGCTGGTGGATTACTATAGGTATCTGTAATAAGGATCCAGAGACAGGAAGCGTATCAGTAGGAAACCTTTGAAGAAGTATAACGATGCTGTTGATATGGGCCTTGGCAAGAGGGATAGAGATTGTCTCAGGTAAATCGTTCCCGGTAATGTGATCAGTAGAGGAATCACTCTCACTACCACTTCTGTGACCTCGATTTTGCAGGTCATGTATGATATTGGTTGTCAATATACTATCCGGACTTGCATCAATGTCTGGGGCGTCTTCATCGTAATCCAAAAATGAGTTCGCTAGTTGCTCTACCTGCTGACTATTGCAGCTAAAGTCAAGAAGAGAGCTGATAGATATCTGAGTTGCTTGTCAGATCTTTTCCATATACTCAGTATAGGAGCCATGCAAACTGCGGTCAATAGCTTCTACCAATCCCACCTTTTGCCAACAATGAAAAATAATACTAGTAGGCAGTTCTTCCCATGTCTCCGATATTATATAAATCACTTATAGCACATCTAGCTTTGGAGCAGCTGTCCCAGTCCTTTCAAAGAAGTCCACTATATGGGTAACATATCGCCGTCAGTAGCCTACCTTTAGGGATCGAATAATTCCAGCATCAAGTGGCTGTAACTAAGCTGTCGTATTCGGAGGCAAATAGAATAGGGTAATATAGTCTAAAACAGGGGGTTTTGGACCAGTATATTCAATTGGTAGCTTTTCTGGAGGCGGGTGGGTTGGTGCATTATCGGTTATCAAGGCAATATGTCTACCTTGAGTCTTCATATCCTTATTGAGCTTTCCTAAAAACTCATACCAGATACCCGAGAGCATCCAGGCCTTCTTATTGGATTTGTATACGATAGGCAAATTGTCGGGATTGATTTTTGCCTTTCGAAAGGCAACAGGAGTTTTGAGTTTGTTGATTAGCCAGGCCCGCCGCTTGTCAGATCCGTCTCAATTGACTGTAACAAATGCAGTAACTCGAGTCTTATTCTTTTTGGCTCCTCTGACCATTTTGCCTTTTCTTGCGATAGTTGAATCTGGCCGCATATTATATCTAGTAATTTATATATTAGTTCCACAATTTTTACATTTTGTCTACAGAATAACTATTAGGTATATAATACTTACTGTAGGGCAAGCTCGTCGCAATTATATATATCCCTTGGAGCAAAATCTTTCAAACTTTCTCTTAACCTAGCCTTCATCTCCGGTATGCCATACACCT
Organism: Tuber aestivum; assembly: GCA_900010015.1. Taxonomy (NCBI): domain Eukaryota; kingdom Fungi; phylum Ascomycota; class Pezizomycetes; order Pezizales; family Tuberaceae; genus Tuber; species Tuber aestivum. The sequence continues at coordinate 329,327 of LN891021.1, read as the reverse complement.
CTGCGTTATCTACCTTAGTTTCTCCCTGGGTCTTTACCCTGTGCAATCATGATCCACACCGGTTCTTCAAACCAGCTAACCAACCAGAGGAGAACTCAAATCCTGTGTAATCCTCTCTTTCACTAACTCCCTCATCTTGTAGTGCCACTATCTCTTGAACAAACTTTCTTGCTACAACAAGAATTATATTGTCCATCATAATTACTCTCGCAAGCTGAGCCCGGTAAACCCACTCACTTATGTGAGTCTCCAGGATAGGAAACAGTTGCCTTCGGGCTTTCTTCTTCCAGTTGTTGCTTGCATTTAAATCAATATTTAAATGCTGTTGACTATTTTTTAATATCATCGAGAGCATGGACTTCGAAAGCAGGACACCAGTTATCGGGTCTGCAACCATTTTTATTCCAGTAAGTATCTCATTATCTCACATGCATTTTTCATTAAGTTATTCACATACCTGGAAACAGCTTTGTGAACTCTTCCAAGTTCATTTTCTCATTCTCCTTTGACTCGGTTCTCCTTTTACAAATATCATACTTCTCTAGTATCGTCAAACCTCTTCTCTGCTTGCCTTGCCCTATGGAGCTGCTGTTGGAGCTGGTTGCTTTGTTGCTTGGACTCCCCCGGATCATTGCTAAACCTCTGTGCTCTCCCCTCTTGATGCTTGCGCAAACAGCTGAAAAGAAAAAAAATACCCCTCCTTTACTCTCTTTGGCCATGACCTCTTAGTCATCTTTACTATAATGAATCCCTGGCTATAGTGAACGTGAAGTCTTGTTTTTGTCGTTCGTTATAGCTAGGTGCGACTGTAATTCGGCTTAGGGAGGCATCCTTGGCAGAGGCACGTGAGAAGCGAGTCGGTGCTTTCCGACATACCGGTAGTGCCACCCCACCCCTGTAGGACCCTTGTATGTTTTCCCAAATTTTTCTCTATCATTCCCACTCATCTAACTTTATATAAATTGGTACTACTCGGGAACCTTTTTTTTTTTTCCATACAAGAGAGATATTGAGTATCGCATTTTTGCTACTAAATTTCACTACTCTTTGCTTGACCCACGAATCTCCACCCCCACCCCCCCACTGGCCTCGGTCGCTCTCGCTCTGCATTTTTGCATTTTTATTTTTATTTTTTAGCGAGTCCAGAATTCACCCAAGTATAGAGAGCCTGAAATTCGGACGCATGGCGAATGTTTACCCGGATTTGATTGAGCGGTATAAACTCGAAACCGAATTCTTTCCCGATCATGTCACACACGCGAGATATATGGAGAAAGCGAAAAATTGGGATACGAGAGTGAAGGAGGATTGGAGCAATTGTGGGGAACTCGGCAAGGGAGGTTTTGGTGTCGTGCATAAGCAGGTCCAGAAAAATACGGGTCGCTACCGTGCGGTGAAGACGATTGATAAGAGATTGCCCAACCTCGATTATTCTAGGGAGCTCCTCGCGATGGCCATGTTGGCAAAGGTTCGTCGTCTCGCTCCAGTGGGGCTCTGCCCCGGTTTACCACCCCTCTAGCGTTTTCTTGTTGCGGTCTGATCATCCACTATTTTAGAATCCGTCATTATTCGTGGAATTCCTGGGATGGTTCGAGGAATCCGAGACTCTGTATATTGCGATGGAATATCTCGAGGAAGGCGATCTTAGGAACCATAGCCGCACACCGCTATCGCAGGACACCGTTCGAACGATTTCCGAGCAGTTACTCCAAGGTCTCGAAGTGATGCATCAAGAGGGAATAGCTCATAGGGATTTAAAGCCTGAGGTATAATCCTTACCACCAAGCGCATCGCTTGAAAATATCCAATCACAGGGTACTGGCGAATGCATAGAACATTTTTGTAGTTTCCATGTCTCCGGTCTGGGTCAAACTGGGAGATTTCGGGATATCGAAGTGGATCCCTGCTGAAGCTACCACCACCTTCCACACCCAGGTGTCAACGCCAGTTTACAGCGCTCCCGAAGTACTGGGGTTGGATTCCCATAGCGAAGCCTCGGACTACACGAATTCTGTTGACATTTGGTCGCTCGGATGTGTGATATATGAGTTACTTGTGGGGGAAAGGTTATTCGTCTCTGAGAATCAATTATTCCGCTACTACTTGGGGGGCTGGAAATTTCCCGTAGATAAACTAAAAGAGTTATCACCCCCAACAAACAACGTCGGAATTTCATTACTAAAGTCCATGCTCGCTTTACAACTCGAGAATCGCCCTACCGCGGCGGGTGCACTGGGCCATGTGTGGTTGATGGGCCTTAAGGGTGACAATAAAGCGAGCAGAGAGCACCAGTTTGAAACAACGCGAAGTCGAGACGAGAGCTCCCAGAGTAGGAAGGGCGAAAAGAAACTAGCTATACATGACAAACCTGAGAAAAGGAGAAACTTAAAAAACCCGATTACCCATGACGACACAAAGTACACCCTCGGGGATGCGGCCTTAGCCACGAATCCTGGGTCGCAGAGAGACAGCCACCCTGCTCCCCCGAAATCTGAAATTAGTGGTTTTACGATGACACTACCAGTTATATTCTCAGCTGGAGGCGCACCGATCCAAACGGGGTCCCTTGAATCAGGATCGATGCCTCGTGATTTCCGGGAAACTCATTCCAAGTACCCAACGGGTCAGAGGAAGAGACATATCGGCAGCATTCTACAAACATGTCCACAAAGTAGCACCCCAAATAACAAACACAATCCATACATGATGAGTGTTGCTAACGATAACTGGTCGCCGAATTCTAGACTTCCCCCAAGCGATCTCCTAACGCCGAACCAAACCCTGGAGACAAATGACCAGATGGAACACGCCCCAAAGCTCGATTCCCTCGCCTCCCCTCCCGGTTCGGCTGCAGCAAAATTTGCCCGTCGCTGAACCTGTCCTGCCAGGGACAGCAGCTTCGGGTCATACGGTTCGGAAATTTCCAAGGACGAAGTCTCCCAGAATTCCGCCCCTAACACCTGCGGTAGGGGAGAAGGCAGAAATGAAAACGGCACGAAAATCAATCCAATACAAAGTCCCTACACCGGAGGAAACCCTAATCCTGGAGGGAATCTTGTTGCTGGCTGGAATACTAATTCTGGCTACAGCCCTAAGCGAAACTCTCATCCTGGCTGCAATCCTAACGCTGGTAGGAATCCTAAGCAGAACCCTAGTGCCGCCTGGAGCCCTAACACCGGATGGAATCGAAATCTCGGAAGAACCGGGTACTGTGTAGTCCAAGTTTACTCTGCTAGAAAAGGAACTGAAAACAGGAGGCTAGTCGTTCGACCCTTCTGGGAGGCCTAAGAACAAGAAAGGGCCAGATCCTTCCAGAGGCAGCAACTCCGGCGGCATAGTTTTTGGTTCGACTATCGACGCTTTTGCAACAAAGGGGGTTTTTCCAGTGTTCCCAAACGTCCAGTCCGTCCGTCCTTAGCATCGGACGGGACGGACGCCGGTTCCTGGAACTCTGCCCTGGACGGACGCCCGTTCTGTGGTCCGTCCTAACTTCTGCCCGGGACGGCCGGCCGGGCCCTGGTGAGGCTGGAAGATGCCATTTGTATTAAGACCCCCAGGCCCGGGCGTCAACCCCTCGGACGGCAGTCTTTATCAAAGCCGGACGCCATGCCCTGCCGTCCTGGCCCACCACGCCCGGGATGCCCGGGACGGTTGGGAACACTGCAAGGGGTGTGAGGGAGGTAAGGAGGCTGATTCGGCGTTTAGACCAAAGTCAACCGGCGGTGGAAAGGGCAACTGGCCTACCCTTGTTCTGGAATGCGGTGTCTCTGAAATGATTAAACGGCTTCAAGTTGATGCTAAGTGGTGGCTCAACAACTCCTTCGGGAATGTTAATATTGTCCTTATTTTCTCTGTCAGCACATCAAGTCGAAATATCCACCTCGAGAATGTCTTAAATCACCGGCACTCCAATTGATCACCAGACCAACCTCACACCTCGGCGAAGTTAAGAGAATTACCGGAACCTTGTCCGGAGGTACTAGGGTTTTCGCTCTTTCATTTGTCATGTTTATACTTGGATTTATAAGAGAGGTGGAATGTTCTCGGGCATGTTATGGATAAATGTAGAGAAAGAGACAATTGGAAGTAAAGTCAAGCCATGGGGCACATGGTGGAAGAGGAATCGTTGATTGGAGGAACCACCGGGTAAATACAATGATAGGAGAAACTGAGGCAAGAAAAGAGAAGGGGAAAGTGGGGTATGGCTGATCACACAATATGAAGTGAGGGGAACCAGGGGAGGTTGAGAGGAAAAAAATGAAGGAAGTTCCTGGATGTATATAAGGGCGCAGACTTGCCTACTATGGGGAAGGGGGAGGATGGTTGGGATCGCAATACCGAACCGACGAACAGCTTCCAAGTGCGCAGAAAGATTCAACTCGGTCACATTTTATAAAAGAGAAATGGGAAATGATGCTGGTCGAGAATCGCGCCATTACACGCTCTCATTCAGCAGACTTGGCCACTTGCACTGTGTCCTTTGATATCGCACCGGCCGACCCCCATCAACCCCCCATTGTCAGACCTTCCAGACCCTCCTTCTCTGAACTGTCCATTTCCGACACCTCCAAATCCTCAGTTGCTGATAGTTCCGCACCCTCTGTGGTGGTCACTTTTGAATCCTCTGTTGTAGATTCTTCTGAATCTCCAGCTGTCGACCCTTCTGAATCCTCCGTTGCCGACCCTTCTGAACACTCTGTTGTCGACCCTTCTGAAAGCTCGGTCATTGCCGAAGCTCTGAGACTGGATTTTCAAAAAGTCTTTGCTCGCAAGCCCCGCGAAAATACCTTTGAAGAAGACATTGTATTTACCACTGAAGAGCTCACCTAGTGGGCCAGTGACATCCAGTGTTCCCAAGCGTCCAGTCCGTCCGTTCTTGGCTTCGGACGGGACGGACATCAGTTTCTGGGGCTCTGCCCTGGACGGACACCCGTCCTGTGGTCCGTCCTAACCACTACCCGGGACGGCTGGCCGGGCCCTATAGGTGTCTCACCTGCAAATAGACCTGCAGATGAGAGCCGGGCCCTACAGATGACGGCCGGGCCCTATAGATGACGGCCGGGCCCTATAGATGACGACCGGGCCCTGGTGAGGACGGCCGGAAGATGCCATTTGTATCAAGACTCCCGGGCCCGGGCGTCAACCCCTCGGACGGCGGTCTTTATCAAAGATGGACGCCATGCCCTGCCGTCCTTGCCCACCCTGCCCGGGACGCCCGGGACTACAAGCCCGCCAGGGCCCTGTAGGGCGCCCGGGACGGTTGGGAACACTGGGTTTTTCCAGAGGCCTGGCCAGCCAAGTTGAAGTCGCGTGCACGTGTGGTACTGACTTCCGAGGGCCATTACCATCGGCCATACTCACGCCTTAGGCGGTGTTGGAATGGTCTGATGGATGGGCATTGCCATGGCACCAACGCCGATTGGTTTGGGTTCCCATCCCCTTTCAATTCGAACCCGCCTTGCCACCTAGCTCTTCCGCTGGGTAGGCTTTCGCTGAGGTGGATGGTATTGACAATCCGAGCAAAATGCCGCTCGCGCGTGCATTCCCTAATCACAGATAGTGAGCAATTTCCAGTCGCTGAATGCCCAAACTTTCTTTTATTTTCGATACAGTTGGTCCGATGAATCCAAGCGCCCTCCTCGTCGGTCCTTGGCAAAGGTCCGGGTAGGAGAGACATCACACCGATCGTCCAAAACTTCGCCCGGGATAAACGGACGGGTACTGTAGTGCCTTACAAGTCACAGGACGCACTGTGCGGGGCCTTGCCCGTGATAGGGGAAGGTAGCGAGAGTTGAAGCGGTTCGGACACCTACCTTTACCCTTTTGGCCTCCAGCCTTTTCTAGGAATGGACATCCTATCCTACAGATTCAGACACCCTGCTCGGGGTTCCTGGCGGGCTTGGAATCACCCAGATTACTCCAGGTTTCTCGAGGGATTGTCTGCTTCTTGTGCTGTTTTATTGAGGGGGAATGAAAAGATACCTAACCTACCTGATATCTATCCTGGGCTTAAAGTCCCCTAATCTACCAATTGTTTATCACGCCAGTTCGCCCTTCAGACTTTTTGTGTGGTTTATCAGTGGCGGGGTGGACGGTGAAGGGTTGTGAGGGTGATCGTGAACTCATAAAAACCAGAATGTGAACCCTTATATCGACTCAATTCGCTACAGCTTAGAGCGAGAGCCATAATAGACAATAAATAAAAATTTCCTAGTTCAGCACAGCCTTCCGGGTTGCAAGAATCCAACCTCCCGTTCCCATTCCTGTTTTTTCAATTCCTGCCTTGAATGCCGATTAACACCCTCCAAATTCCACCCTCCACATCAACAGCATTCCCATACCAATTCCAACCATCACATATACAAGAATGATGCCAACATACTCGTTCCATACAACACTCAGCCATGATTGGTTTTCGAGTGATTTCTCGTGACGGGGAACCAAGACGCCAGCGGGGGGGAGGGGGGTTCGCTAAGTTGGTATTGCGGTGAGGTGATCCTATCGTACATCCCGAATTATCGCTTTCTCCATAGAATGCGCACTCATCACGATGAGTGGAGGGGTAGCTCAAAAAAAAGGGGGGCTCTGCGGCAAATGGCCCGAAGGATCTAGGCCGGTGTTGTCAAGGGAGGCTGTGGGGATGCCCGGGAATTCTGATATGTTGCCCTGTGAATAGTTCCCTTCAACAGTTCACCTGTTTACCAAATTTTTCTCCTCCATTGCGATAGGGAATGACCCCGATGTTCATTCAGGTTGGGGGCATATCAAGAATTCACCATATGACCCCGCCCCGCTCAACATAGGGGACGCGTCTGTAATCCCCGGGGAAATTGCTCCTAGGCCTGATAGCGGGGGACTCACCCGAGCCTGATATTCTGCAGAGGGCAATCCAGTTGGACCCCCAGCATGGCCCTAAAGACAAGAGGGATATAAGACTATGGATTAGTTAAATTTTGAGAATCAGGATGGTTTGGATTCCCAACCGCAGCCATACGAAATGAGCAGTAATTTGGAATTGGAAAAATGGATGTGTCTCCACACGCCAGCCGGTCTGTGCAAAAGCTGGGGGAATGCCAGGCTACTCATGGTGTGGTGATCTCGGATGAACTTCTGATGAAGGGAAGCTGTACAGTGGGGATTGTGTGGTTATTGTGCAGCCAATATTGGGTGGGGAGTGGCGGATCCGGAGGTGTCTTCTGAATGCTACGGAAGTTTAGGGGAAGGGAGGGAGGAAGAGGAAGAGGATGGAGGAAAAGTGTGGGCTAAGTGATGGACTAAAACGGATGTGCGGTACCTAGATGAGCAGCCTCGAAAGAAGGAAAAAACATTCCAAGCCGAATGGAAAAAAAGTGAATAATTGAGGTAGCACTTACCTCAAATCTCTACCCCTAGTTCGAAGATTCATAGTTAGCACACAAGCTGACATCATATTTTGCTCGCCACGTTGATCTAACTACTAGAGCGTAGTATCGAAACCGGCCTCAAAAAGCAATTCCAGTATCATACGGTAGATACTTACAAACCGCATTTTTCGCCGGTGGGCAGTTCTGGACGTCTCGGCCGTTCCCGAGGCCCCGGTACAGCTCAAAACCAATGATAACTTCAAAAACAGCCAAGCGTGGGTCCTTCTAGTACTCTAGGATAAAATCGTGAAACAAGTACACTATTTACTTCTAGGACCATGGCTTAATTGGCTAGCGCTACAATCTCGATTGGTCGGGTCTCCCTGGCGTCTATGCTTGATTCTCCTCGAGGACGGTAGTGCCTGGAGAAGGTGATGGCGGGCGGTGTGTCTGGGGTAGGCGCGGGGGGGAGGGGTCGTTACCGCCCCCTCCGTTCGGGTTCCCGCTGCAGCCGTTGGGAGGGAAGCTGCGGGCTTTCCCAGGCAGAAGGGGCAGGGAGCCAGGGGAGGAGGAGCAAAGAACACCATAAAAAAACCGAGACCGATCGCTCCTCTGCCCTCACGGTTCCGCCCTTGTTCAATCACCGGACGTGTTGAACCCTAAATACCCACTATAACTTATTAGGCTACTTGTGGGCTATTGAAGTGACGATGAAGTTCCGTGCATGCCTTGGCAGGATCATGAAAAAAAAGTTCTTCCCCCGGCCCAGATTTTTTTTGGTATGATAGCATTACATCTGCCTTGTACCCTGTCTTGTAGTATTTGGATCGGCTTTTTGGGAAGGAGGTGTCGCCATATCCATACACTAGTTCAATACTTTTCAAATCTCTAACGTTATTCACCCCTAGTGCACATTTTACCAAGTGCTGTATCATAGTAGGGATAGGCGGCAGGTGTCCGCTGTGCGGGCCGCTGGCGCTAACCTAATAGGATATGGGGGGGCAGATGATGCAGGGTACACAAGATTTTCGGAAGGGGCTGGTAGGCGGATATCGATATTAGGGGGGCATCGTTAGCTGAGAAGATCAATCGAATCAACCGAATGCCGGGTGAGCGAGGCAGGGCATCCCACATATGATATACCCTTTCTCGATTCCCGGACATGCTCAATCCTAGGCCTTGACGGGAACTTATTCAGCTGCCCGTGGGCCACTGGGGTGGTGATTAAATTCCCTGTCTGCCTTGGTAGGACCACGAAAAAAAACTCTTCTCTTGATCCAGATTGTTGGGTACCATCATATCTGCCTAATACCCTGTGTTGTAGTATTTCCGATCGTGTTTCTAGGAGGTGTCGTCATATCCAGGTTCAATACTTTTCAAATTTTTAAGCCTCTCCACCCCTGCTGCACATTCTACCAAGTGCAGTACCGGTATCCGGGACAGGCGACAGGTGTCCTGCGTGTGGGGCGCTGGTGCTAATCTATTATCATATGGTGGGCAACTGATGCAGGGTACACAAGATTTTCAAAAGGGGGTGGTAGACGGATATCGATATTAGGGAGTATCGCTAATTGAGAAAATCAACCCAATCAGCCGAATACCGGGTGAAAGAGGCAACGCATCCCACATATGATACCTGTAATACCATTATCGCCAGGCACAAAATTAAATCGCGCAGAGACTCCATCTATTTATTCCTCTTCAAAATTTCACAAAAAGAAGGGTTGATCTGGAACACTAGCGTATTATAGTAACCTGGATAGCAAAAAATACAGCACCGGGTAAAGATGTAGTGCTCAGAATGCCGCAATATCTGTACTGCTCATCATGGCTTGTAGTGGAAACAACTGAGAGTTCCCGAGCATTGGTAGGATTGCTGGGGCGGACGCGGCCACAACCGTTCGAGCTGGCTTGCGTTGTAGGTTTCAATCCAGGTTGGAAAGTCTCACGGTTTTTTTGCAAGAGATGATGCACAGTCTGCGCAGTTATGATAGCTAATAAAAAAAAACAATAAAACAGGGGGCATAGCGTTTGGTCTGTAAGATAGGAAAAATTGTCTAACCCGGCATCATTTATCTATATTCTCCTCCCTCACCTACCGTCCACCAATGGCTGTGCCAATAATTGAAAAGACAATTAAAATAGGTGAAGCAGATAATTGTTCTTCTTCAGTTTTTATTCTATTTGACAGTTTCTATTGCCGGGGTTTTCTTGCTGGCTCGTTACTGGAGCTCCGAAATCTTGGCGCTGACTAGCCCTAAATTGTGCCGGGGTTTCCAGATCCCTTCACAATGCACAGGTCTGGTATCCATATTGTGGGGTTTTTGTTCACGAATTTCTTGGTGCATGAGTGTCGAATTGTGGGTTATGCGGAGTTTCTGCACCGGGTAATTGTAGGCCGTGGTATAATACTAGCGGCGGTGGCTGACAAGCTACCCCTGCAATCGATGGCATCTCAAAATCCGAACTTTTTCTCACCCAACTCTGGTTTGGTTGGTGGAAACACACGTGTGTGAAACGCAAGTCATGCACCTGGATACGGTAGACAGGATACCGGATGCTGCAGTCCGAGTACCCGTGCCAAAGTTGTGGCTGTGCCACAGCCCACCCCTGCTCGCTGCGCAACCTTGGGCACTCTCTAAGAAACTGCCCAACAGCTCAACGCCAGTTCCGTTTTGTATCTGAATTTAAGAATTACGAACTACTGCCAAACATTCTCTGATGCTTTAAACATCCTTCTGGCTTTCCCACACGTTGTTTTGGGTCTTTGAAAATGGGTCTTCCATCTTCTGTCCACTCTTCTACAACTTTTTATTTTCATTTGGTGGGACTCTGGTTTGGATTAAAGGTAAGCGCGAAATTGGCGTTGAGCTGTCGGGCACTTTCTTGGGGAGTGCCCAGGGTTGCGAGGCGGGAAAGGGTGGGCACGGTTGCCAGTGATCTTGTTGGGTGGGGAAGGTCTATGAGACTCTTGGCACGGGACTGAGGCAACCTGAGTAACTTAGCCGACACAACCCCCCTCAAGCCAACTGGACGGGGCTCAACAGGCTTACTATATAATAGTGGTATTACCATGAAATGTATCATAAATGGAGACATCATACCATGCTTGTGCATGCCATATGGATAGGCATCCATGGGGGGATAACCGAGTAGGCGAACAGGTCTTTTCGCTCCTCGAATAGCCAAAATAACTGCAAAATAATCGCAGAGAAATTCGAAAACGAAGCCTCCAAATATTCTTCCCACCGTTCCACAATTTTGATGGATCAACTGAGTCCTAGGGTCCGGGCCTTGGCAACTTCTGTTTTATCTCTTGACTCAGAAAACTCCCCTTTGTACCGTATCATATTCGAGTACAGTAGGACTGGATGGGCACGGAAGTCCCTCCTAGCTATAGTGAGTTTTTTTGCAAAGGATCACTCCGTCTCGGCACCTTTATAGAATAAGGAACATTCGAAAGCCAAGTCGAAAAAAATGAAGGGCAAGTGCGACGGATGGTTAAATCTTTTAGTTTGGCCTCAATAGTACTTAGGTATGTCTTCTGCACAATGGTATCTAAAAAGTACCGGTAGTTGCCAAGCCCATGGTATTGAAAAGGTTCCACTGTGCGTATGATACAGTATCTTACATGTATCCTAATATTCGGCTTAGGGGGGCATCCCTGGCAAGACACGTGGAAAGCAAGCCGGAGCTTTCCGGTGTTGAGCCACCGGTCCCCTGCGTGACTTGATTTTGTACGAGTACCCTGTTACTCCATGGTGGGCGCTTTTCCGAGCCTGTCATATACCTGTAAGGTGGAGTCGCGTTATTTTACGAATAAATTATTTAATACCTTTGTCGCTTTTGCAAATTTTGTCATTTTTGTCACTTTTGTCGCTTTTACGAGTTTATGAATTGGTACCGCCCGGGAACCTTTTTTTTTTTTTCCATACAAGAGAGATATTGACTATCGCATCTTTGCTAATAAATTCACTACTCTTTGATTGACCTACGAATCTCCACTCCCCCCACTAACTGGCTCCGGTCGCTCTCGCCCTGCGTTTTTGATTTCGTATTTTTATTTTTTTGGCGAATCCAAAGTTCACCCAAATATTCGAGAGCCTGAAATTCAAACACATGGCCAAGGTTTACGCGGATTTGATTGAGCGGTATAAACTCGAAACCGAATTCTTTCCGGATCATGTCACACACGCGAGATATATGGAGAAAGCGAAAAGTGGGGATCCGAGAGTGGAGGAGGATTGGAAAAATTGTGGGGAACTCGGCAAGGGAGGTTTTGGTGTCGTATATAAGCAGATCCAGAAAACCACGGGCCACTACCGTGCGGTAAAGACGATTGATAAGAGACTTCCCAACCTCGATTATTCTAGGGAGCTCCACGCGATGGCCATATTGGCAAAGGTTTGTGTTCTCAATCCCGTGGGACTCTGCCCCAGTTTACCACCCCTCTAGCATTTTCTTGTTGCGGTCTAACCGTCCACTATTATAGTACCCGTCATTATTCGTGGAATTCCTGGGATGGTTCGAGGAACCCGAGACTCTGTATATTGCGATGGAATATCTCGAGGAAGGCGATCTTAGGAACCATAGCCGCACACCGCTATCGCAGGAAACCGTTCGAACGATTTCCGAGCAGTTACTCCAAGGTCTCGAAGTGATGCATCAAGAGGGAATAGCTCATCGGGATATAAAGCCCGAGGTATAATCCTTACTACCAAGCGCACCACTTGAAAATATCAAAGCAAAGAATACTGACGAATGCATAGAACATTTTTGTAGTTTCCATGTCTCCGGTCTGGGTCAAACTGGGAGATTTCGGTATTTCGAAGCGGATCCCGGCTGAAGCTACCACCACCTTCCACACCCAAGTGTCAACGCCAGTTTACAGCGCTCCCGAAGTTCTGGGATTGGATTCCCATAGCGAAACCTCAGACTACACGAATTCTGTTGACATTTGGTCACTCGGATGTGTGGTGTATGAGTTACTTGTAGGGAAAAGGTTATTCATCTCAGAGAGTCAAGTATTCCGCTACTACTTGGGAGGCTGGCAATTTCTCGAGGACGAACTAAAAGGGCTATCACCCCCAATGAACAACGTCGGGATTTTATTCCTGAAGTCCATGCTCACAATACAACCCGAGAATCGCCCTACCGCGGTGGGTGCACTGGGGCATGAGTGGCTGATGGGCCTTGAGAGTGACAATATAGCTAGCAGAGACGACCAGGATGAAATGACACGAATTCGGGGTGAGAGCTCCCGGAGCAGGAGGGGGGACACAAAGTACACCCCCGGGGATGCGGCTTTAGCAGCGAATCCTAGGTCGCAAAGGAGCAGCCATCCTACTACCTCGAAATCTGCAATTAGTAGTTCTGCGATAACACTACTAGTTGCACCCTCCGTTGAGCTCTCATTGGTACAGATGGGGTCCCTTGAATCAGAATTGATACCCCACGATTTCCGGGAAACTCATTTCAAGTGCCCCAAGGCGCCGAGGAAGAGGCAGATCCGCAGTATTCGACAAACATGTCCCCAAAGTAGCACCCCGAATAAATAAAGCAACCTATCCATAATCCGTGTTGCTAACTATATTTGGTCGCTGAACCCTAGACCTCCCCCAAGCGATTTACCAACCTCGGATCAAACCCTGCAGAAAAATTTCCAGATGGAACACGCCCCAAAGCTCAATTCCCTCGCCTCCGTTCTTGATTAAGCCAAAACAAATATTGCGCACCGGTGAACCTGCTCTGCGCAGAACAGCAGGCTCGGATCAGGCGATTCGGAAACTTCAGAGGACGAAGTCCCACAGAATTCTGCCCCTAACACCTGCGGTTGCGGAGAAGGGAGAGATCAAGATGGAGCAACAATCAATCCAATACAAAGCCCTAACACAGGAGGAAACCCTAACCCCAAACCGAATCCTACTGCTGGCTGAAATACTAATTCTGGCTATAGTCCTAAGCGAAACTCTAATTCTGGCTGTGATCCTACTGCTGGCGGGGATCATAAGCAGAACTCTAATGTTGCCTGGCGCCCCAACACCGCAGGGAATCGAAATCTCGGACGGGGCTCAGACAGTTAGCAGCCGAAAACGGACCAGATTGAGGAAACGATACCAGCAGCGGAGGGGAAGAGTACAAAGGAAACCAGAGAAATAGGTTACCTATTAGGGAGGATGGAATTGTGAAGTGGTGGGAGTATTTTGGATTGTGTTCCTGCTTAATTAATCATAATTTCACTACCACTGTACTTGAAGTCGCTGTCCCAAGTGTGGGCTTATGATGGCCAAGATGACTTCTCTCGGTCGTGAGATCCTGGAACGTTGGTAGGTCGGGATTGCATGACCTGCACCATACGTTTGAAACGGATTTCCTGTATATCTGCTCTAGGAGTTGTATTTCTGTACTGGCAGATTGAGGTTTGAAGGTTTACGGACGAGTAAGAATTGGCTAGGTGTAATGAAAGTTTATCAGCTAAATTCATTGGGTTACCCTATCACGAATAGAAAGGATTCTTTTGTTCCTTCTGCCCCCGACTCCGCGGTTGAAGTTTCAAGCAAGACGTAGATTTATTATACTCCTGTGTATCTCCTCTTTGGACCTTTTTATAGAGCTGACTTACATCTCACGAGTTTGTTCGTGGAGGAATGGATTGTTCTGTCCTGACTACCGTACTCGATATGCGTAGTTGCAGACCTTGAACTATATCGAGCCGGGTGCTATGCAGTCCATGTTTACTCTAGAAAAGGACATGAAAAAACGAAGCCAGTCATTCGGCCCCTCTGAGAGGCGAGAAAACAAGAAAGATCAGGACCCTTTCAGAGGCTGCAAATCCAGTGGCATGGCTTTTGGTTCGACTATTGGGGCTATGTGGAAAAGGGGGGTTTCAAGAGGGGGGGGGTCGCATGCTCCTCCAGTACTGACCTCCGAGCGTTATTATCATCAAGTGCTCTCACGACTTGGGCGGTGTTAAAATGCTCGGGATGGATCGGATTGACAACCCGGGCCAAATATCGTTAATTTGTGCATCTCCTAACCGCAAATAGCGCTTAATTTCAATCCCGGATTGCCCAAACTTTCTTTGATTTTTGATACTGTTGGTCCAATGAATCCAAGCGCTCGCCACATCTCTTCTTGGTTATGGTCCGGGTAGGATAGACACCGCGCCGGACGGGCATTGTGGAGCCCCATACGCCGCAGCATACTCTATGCCGGGGAGGGGGCCACTGGTGGGTTATCAGCGAAAGATAGTGAGAGCCTCCAATCCACCAATTCTTTATCATGCCAGTTTTCCCTTCGGACGGCCCGGGTGATTTATTAGTGGTAGGGTGGACGGTGGAGGGTTGCGGGGCTGATGGTGAACTAAGCTTTTATTGGCGTTCGAGTGATTTCTTCTGTCGTCGGAACCAAGCCACCACCGGAAGGGTTCACTAAGTTGGTATTCTGGTGAAGTGATCCTATCATACATCCTGGATTATCGCTTCTGCCACAGAATACGCACCCCTTACTATGAGGAGGAAGACTGCCTGAGCGCTTTTTCGTTCGTGGAGTCTGGATTTGTGCATAGTTAATTGCACTGGCAACAGGCTTGTTGACATATTGGTCATCTAACTCCGCTGTCGATTGAATTGATATATTGAGGCGAAATTGTGATGATTGACCTTACGTGACTAAGTGGGGTAGCCTTTTCCTACTAACCTTTTACTATGGGAGCATATTAGGAATTCACTATATAGTTTCACTCCCCTCCGGCCCGGTGGTGAGTCAAGGCAGTTGTTCTAGAGGAGTGGCAGTCTGGGCCATCTACCAGAATGACCCTGGCAACAAAAGAGATCTACGACTATGGTGGATTGAAAAGCTGTTCAAGGTCAGCAAGAAAGGAATTTCTGTCTGTGGAACCGGTGACGTATTCTTGAACTTTGGGTGGAGGACCTTGCTATTTATACTGCTCCTGCGCCCATATAGTTTCACCTTTATAAAAGCCCAATTTGCCCGGTCACCCATTAGAAATATTTACCTCTTCATGATATATCACTGGGTTATTTATAAGATTATTAAGCTAAGTTTACATACTGTGCGGAGGGGGCACCGTGCGATATAGTACTGTGAATAACCAAAAACTTGCCGGATACCGGGTGGTGGGCACAGCGCAAATAACACTTTAGGTCTCGATGGGGATGTAAGAGGGGGGGGGTCTATGCGCGAGATTAAAAATAGAAAAAGAAAAAAACAGCAACGCAATTTGGGGTCTGGAATATATGCTGCTAACCCCCGGAATTGCGGAACTGCGGACTAGAATGTCGTGGACGCTACTTGTCTATTCAACAGCATCTTCTTTAACACGGCAATTCATATGCTATCAATGCCTCATCTTTAAGTCCTCTGTCCAAGTATTCTCCCAATTTGTGCAGGTTGGTTACCTAAGGCCCACTTGTTATGGGGGAATTTAATCAATTAAGACTTTCGGCGAAGTAAGGTCCTATGGAAAAATACATACTTCCTCGGCGTCAAATTTTATGCACAAGAGAGCGTTTTCCGGTATTGTGCCTTCGGGCTAGAGTTGGGGTTGCGGTTTCGTGGTGTCGATCGGGTAATGTACCATCCTACTTGAATATGGTGCTAGATCAGCGTCAAGGGCGGACCTGACTGCTACCGCGTGTCTTGGGAGGAGCGGTGGGTTCAGGGCAAAGAAGGCTCTTACAAGTGTGTGGGCAGCATGAGGAAATGTTATGGAGTGTTATGAGGCAGTCTCTTGAGGTTGTGAGCACGTATGTTCGATAGACATCCGGGTCGAGTTTAAGGCAGTCCCCATGGTTTTGCTTGCACGGCGTTGTTTGTGAACAGTGAGCGGTGTGAGTAGATTTTTAGTGGAGGATGAGGATAGTGCCATATCTGCAGCCTTGCACTAACAAGGTATCATGGATCATCCACTTGTTTCATATTCTGGTGTTTTTTAGGAGAGCTATGGTTCTTGCGAGTATCGGATTGGTGTCGGGATACCGTACTGGCGCTGGGAAAGGTCTGGCAAAGAGGTGTTTTTCTTTGGTGGAGGGTGTGGTTGTCTAAGGGGGGGGTTGTGCCATCGGGATTTGTGTGGTACTAGGGGAGGGTTCCATGGACGCAAAGGGCTCTGTTTCTTGAAGAATATTGCAGCTCGGCTCCATGAACTGCTGTTAAATTGTAATTGTGAGGTAATTGGGATCATTGGGACTGGAGTCGGCCGCTAAAGATTTCTCTGGGGAAGGACCCTAGATCAGATACTGTGCTGCAATATCGTCTGGGACGAAAGTGATGGAGGAAGACAAATTTTACTGCCAGGATCATGGCCTGGTCAGCTAACGATGTGATCCCCCCTGAGCCGCGGATCCCAGGGGCCCGCTCTCGATTCTCCACGAAGACGGTACTTCCTCGAGACAAGAATAATAACCAACGTGCCTAGAGTGGGTGCGGGTGGAGGAGCGACAAGAACCCCGCACATAATTGAGACTTTAGTTACTTCTCTGCCCTTGAAATTCCACCTTTGCCCCTCTCTCCGGATACGTTCAAATCTGAAGTGTTTAATGAGAAAAAAAGAAAAGAATTTACCCGTGATCCTTTTTTGCCACCGGATCACCTTTTGAAGAGGTTATTAAGCCCGTAAGGCTTGGCACGGTTGTGGGGAGATGTTTCCTCTCTCGATCTAAATTTCTAGGAGGTACCTCCCTAATTCTCCGGCTAGTGAAATTCGGCCAGAAGTCATATCCATAGCTGCTGCATCTCGAATCTTCATATTTATCCACTTCTACACCACGTTTTACCGCTAATAGGAGCCGGGAAGGATAGCAGGTGTCTGGCGTGTAGGGTCGGTGGTGCTAATCCACTATATAGAGAGCAGAATCAGAAGATGGGGTACAGATGATTTCAAAAGGGGGAGTTGGCGGATATCGATATTGGGTGAGTATTGTTACGGTATCGTGGTTAATGGGGTCAATCAAACACCGGACGCTATGCTATGACCCCACGATAGACTCCATGTACTTAATTTCCTTTAACTCCTTACAGGTAAAAGTGAAAGGAAATCAAAGGGATTTCTTAGAGGGTCTCTGGGGGGTGGATTTCAATGATTTTTGATTTTTTGTGTTTTTTTACAGCCAAGCTCCGGATTGTTTGGTGTTTTGCTCCTTGCCTAAAAGGCTATCTTCGTGAAAAAACCTGGGTTAGAATGCCGAGAACCATAGAGCTTGGTCTGTGGGGTGAGCGAAGGTTAGATGATGTGACACCACTTCGTCTAGGTTCTCGTGTCTAACCGAGGTCAATAATTGGGGCAAAAATTACAAAAATGCTATTGAAGATAGTTGAAGCAGGGAGTTCTATCATACTTCAGGTTTTCCCTTCCCCATGACCCCAAGCGCCTGGATCCGCCTAACTTTCTT
Source organism: Tuber aestivum (assembly GCA_900010015.1). Classification (NCBI taxonomy): domain Eukaryota; kingdom Fungi; phylum Ascomycota; class Pezizomycetes; order Pezizales; family Tuberaceae; genus Tuber; species Tuber aestivum. Next base: position 311,572 of record LN891021.1, on the reverse strand, counting down.
CAAGGGCGCCCGGATCTCCCGGTCTTCCCTAGCCGTAAAGAGTGCCAAAGTTTCCGGGTACTTTGCAATGCGCAAGTGCCCGAGTGCTCGGGCAGCCGAGTTGAGGGCGGATAGATCATTCAAGTAGCGAATAGCAGACCGATAATATGTGCGCACCCTACCAGGTTGTTAAAAAAGAATCATGGTGCAAGATCAGGCCTGGACGACTTGAGGACAGGTCCAGTGCCTGGGCCCGTTCAGTACTCGTAGCGTCGAAGGATTTTTTTCCGGAAACCGCGGTTGCATTGGGATGCTGTCAAGCGCATGTCTTCATGGTAGGGTGGCCATGCTTGGCGATCACAGGGTGTGGGTGACGGGTTTGCTCTGTGATCGGTTGTGCAATACTATGGCTCGAGTCCTGTATCGTGCTCATATGATATAAATACAAGTACGAGTATCTCGGCCGTTTTCTCCTCGAACTCTGGTTGGTCAAAATGATGTGTTCGCACAAGTAAACGAAATATGTAATTGAATAAGCGAAGCTGGGAAAATGTGTGTCGAGCTCTTGGCGCAGCAGTTGGAACAAACATCCTTCTCAGAGTAGTTGAGGAGGCTAGGGAGCCAATCAGCTAGAGGGGTTCTCCATACTTGCTCGGATACCAGCTGCTCGCGCGTCTTTGCCAAGGATAACCCTGGGTACCGAATTTTAGTGAGAAAATGGGAATAAAGAGCCAATTTACCACCCGAAATCGGTGCCCGGGCTTACCTCTTGCAAACACATGCTAGTACAGAATTGTGCGTGTAAGTATCATATTGTAATACTCGGGTTATTGGAAGGAACTACTCAGATACCATACTTGTGCATGTGTTTGGGATATTCTCCGTGACTGAGATACCCATTCGTTGGGAAGGTGTTAGAAGCACGGAACAACAAATTATTCACACACTATCACCGGTCTTTCACTTCCTTAAAAGACTCAAATATCCTAAAAAACCACGGAAAAGTTAAAAAGTAACTCGAAGCCTCTAGACACTGGACACTTCCCCTCCCTCCCACAATTTCCGAGGATGAGCCGAGTCCCAGGGTGTAGGCCTTACCCATTATTTTTTCCCCATTCCCTGTAAATCCATGGCCCGGAATAGAATCCGGTACATCGTATTTTAAAACTACACAAGTATAGAAAATCTTTATCGACCGTGGAATTTACCTTTACAAAGGATATCTTCAACTTTGCGCATTCATGTTAAAGTAATGAATACCACAACAAATGGGCTGGAGAGATGAAAGACAAATGTAGCGGTCGTCTGGATTTCTTAACCAAACATTTTCATGTGCACTCGATATAATGCTGCGGGATAAGTTAGTGTCTGAAGGGTTTCTTGCCAAGTCTGTGGTATTGGAAAGGCATTACCGCAGGTTCGCCTTGCTGACGCATTCCCAGAAAGGGCAATTATGTAGTGTAACACCTAGAACCCTTCTGATGGGCGGTTTACGTCCCGATGCTTATCATCAAGTATGCAACTCGCAGACCCTACCTCGTCTAGGAGTTCTCGAGTAGTTGCTCAGAAATCCTTGGCAGACACTCACCGCTGTTGACGAATAATAGCTCTAGCCAACCGTTTCCAATACTTTATGCAGGGCACAGACGCCCACTAGTCCACTCGTAGTTTTCTTGACATACTCGAGCACACACGCTCACCATAGGTGACGAAGAATACCCTCTTCCAGCCGAGTTTCCAATACTTTATGCAGGTCATCTCGTTCGTGGGAGCATCGGGGATGGCCTATTAGAACCGGTCGGCGGTGCGCCCCCCCAACTATTTCTGTCCCATGTGTTATGTGTATATAGGTGCTACGGGAGGGTCTTTTAGTTTCTCTCTCTCTAGGCTGGCGAGATAGTCGCCTTTTTTCGCACTAAACATAACTTCTCTCTGCCATCCTCTCACTAGCTACGGCCATTCTCGCCTTTTATTTTCTCCTTTTCAGTTAATCTTGAGTTGGTTCAGGTCTTAAGGAGCCTCAAATTCGACACATGACGGGCACTCAGTCGGATTTGGTAGTCTGGTATAAACTCGAGACCGAATTCTTTCAGGATCACGTCAGACACACGAAATATGTGGAGGAAGCGAAAAATAGGGAAAAACAAGTGAAGGAGGATTGGAGCAATTGTCGGGAGCTCGGCAAGGGAGGTTTCGGTGTCGTCCATAAGCAGATTCAGAAAACTACGGGCCACTATCGCGCGGTGAAGACGATTGATAAAACGGTATCTCGCGGGCTCGATTATTCCAGGGAGCTCCTTGTGATGGCCATATTGGCAAAGGTTTGCGTTCTCAATCCCAAGGGGCCTTACCCTGGTTTACCACCCCTAATGGGGTTTTCCTGCTGTGGTCTAATGGTCAGGTGTTATAGCGTCCATCATTATTTGTGGAGTTCCTGGGATGGTTCGAAGAACCCGAGACTCTCTATATTGCAATGGAATATCTTGAGGGAGGCGATCTCACCAAGAATATCGGCACACCACTGCCGGAAGAAACCGTCCGAACTATTTCAAAGCAGATCCTCGAGGGTCTCGAAGTGATGCATCAACAGGGGATGGCTCATCGGGATATAAAGCCTGAGGTATAATACTTCTCGGGAAAGATCTCGCTTGACAATATCTCCTCGGAATACTGACCACTGCATAGAATATCTTCGTAGTTTCTATGTCTCCGGTCTGGGTCAAACTGGGAGATTTCGGGATATCGAAGCGGATCCCGGCTGAAGCTACCACCACCTTTCACACCCAAGTGTCAACGCCGGTCTACAGCGCCCCCGAGGTTCTGGGGTTGGACACCAATAGTGAAAGCTCGGACTACACGAATTCTGTTGACATTTGGTCACTCGGATGTGTGATATATGAGCTATTTGTGGGGGAGAGGTTGTTCGCCTCAGAGGGTCAAGTATTGCGCTACTACTTGGGGAAATGGCGTATTCCCGAAGAAAAACTGAAAATGTTATCACCCCCGACAGGCGGTGTCGGAGCCCCATTACTAAAGTCTATGCTCTCACTACAACCAGAAGATCGCCCAACTGCGGGGGGTGCACTGCGCCATGCATGGTTCATTGGCCTTGAGAGCGGTGATAAAGATAGCGGATACGAGCGAGACCAAACGATGCAAAGCCGGGGTGGGGGTTCCCGGAGCAGGAAGAGCGAAAACACATTTGCTACAGATAGCGGATCGAACAAGAGAATGAGCGGAGGAATCTCAATTACGCTGGGCGATGCCAAGTCCACCACAGGCGATGCAGGCTTTCTGGTGAATCTGGGGTGGCAGAGGGGTAGCGGTCTTACTACCCCAAAACTGGGAATTGACACTTCTGCTATGGCACCAGGACATGTAACCTCCTCCTCTGAGAGCTCACTGATCCGGAGGGGGGCCCTAAGTCCAGGGTTGATGCCTCGGAATTATGGGGCGTTCCGTTCTGATGGCTCTAATGCACTGAGGATAAAACAGATGCGCAATCTCCCACAAGAGTGGCCCCAAAGTAACACTCCGAATCGGCGTTTATAATATAGATCGCATTGCTAACGAGAATTGCTTTGTTGAACCCTAGGCCTCCAACAAGCGATCCTCCAACGCCAGAACCAACGCCGGGGACAAATGGCCAGATGGAATATACGCCATAGAGCGAATTACCCGCCTCCACTCTTAGTGCGACCACAGCAAGAGCTGCCCTCCCACAAAACTACAGTACCCGGCAAGCTGGCTTCGGGTCAGGCGATTCGGGAACTCCAGAGGGCGAAGCATCGCCGAATTTCCCCCTTAATACCCGTGGTAGAGGTGAAGGCTCAAATCACGGTAGAGCCCCCGCCAGTGCGGCGAAAAACCCTAATTCCGGACCGGGTCTTGATACTGGCTGGAATACTCATTCTGGCTGGAATACTTGGCGGAAATTTGATGCTGACTAAAACTCCGACCGGAATCCTAATGCTGCCTGGGGCCCTAATCCTGGCAAGAATCCTAAGCAGAATCCAAGTGCTGAGTGGAGCCGCAACACCGGAGGGAATCCAAATCTCGGCCGCAACGCAAAGCTCCGGTGCTCGGGAACGGATCGGGTTAAGAGAACGGTACCGGCGACGGAAGGGAAGGGTTCATAGGAAACCGGGGAAATAGATCGCGTATCAAGGAGGGCAGAGTCAAGTGGTGTGAAAACATTGGGCTATTTCCCTGCTTAGTCACTGTTTTACTACCGCCGGATGCTCGGGCGCGGTGCCGGGTTTAGGCTTATGGCGCCACTAAGGGTAACTGTCTCGGTAGTGAGATTTTGGAATGTTGGTTGGGTTGCATGGCTTATGTTAAATTAATTTGTTGAACACGGGTTTCCTAGATTTTGGCTGAAGGAGCCATCTTTCTAAGTTTGGGTGCTGGAATTCAAAGGTTTACTAGATAGGAATACTTCCCAGAGGCCCTCTAGTCAATAGAGTTAACGGTGCCCATATTTATAGTTCTTTGATTCTGTGGTGGTGGTATTCCGGGTGAGCTATGAGCAACATGGTCAGAAATACTGGAGTGATTAGTTGTTGCAGCACCCTTTCAGGAAAGGAGGCAGCTTGGCGTTGTCGAATTAGGAAAGATGTCTGTATTTGGTTGCGCTCGGTTTCCCCGCCTGAGGTGTCCGAGTTTACGGGCAAGCTGTGGGTTGTCCGCTGGCCGGTAAACGTACGGACGCAGGTTTATTGGATATGAATCCCGAAAGTTCCACCGTGGAGGATGATTTGTTCACAGCTATGGTGGGATTCCTATGCGCCGTGGTCAATACAAATATGCCCTTTAAAGGGCTAGGGCAGCCGCCTTGGGAGGATCATTTGAAATTCCCGGTGTTGCTAGGGTAGCTTTCTTTATATACCGAAACATATATGAAGGAGTTGTGGTAATACGTAATAATTCCAATCGGTGAGTGGGGCTGTTATTTGGAGGGAGAGATTGCGGACTTACATATTTGTACAGTATTTCAAATTCCATTAATTTCGCGTAAGATGCAGGGCAAGCTAGGTCCATATACAAATCTTGGATTCTGATTTACTCTTCCCACAATATCCACGTACACCGAATCTCGGGATTGGGACAGGAAAAGCTCCAGAGAAGGGTTAATATTTTCCTGGTCCGGCATTGCTTAAACTCTTTGGGTGTGGTGGCTCTTGTCGGCAGAGATGTATCCTGGGCCGGTGCTGGAATACATTCTCGTGATCCGCACAGCGATTCGGGGATATTTTAGGGTGTTCGAGGCGTTTAGCCACCACTTGGAAAGCGTAGGATGGCTGGGTCCGCACAAAGGCCTAGCTGCACTGACCGCATGTTAACACTACTCACAATCATACTGCTGTACTCTACGACTGTCCTGTAACAAATATTGGAAATCACCGGTACTCCGCTAGTACTTGATAGCCTAGACCACATCTATTTATTACGGGTATGCCAGAAGCTTCCGGAGGCAGTCTTGTATTGATTTCCTATTTGTAAGGCTTATGAGCATTTGATTTGTATGGGGAACGGAATTTTCTGGAGGTTTTTTGGTATCCCTGTACAATATAAGATGTTTAGCTGGAGAGAGGTTTTGGAGCATGTGGTTGGAAGAAGGGATGAGATTGGTTGATTGAGGAGGGGTAAAGGGAAGTTAAGAGAAGTGCAGAGAAGCGCAGAGAAGGAGCCAGCGGTGGGGCTTGGAAGGTTATCTGCGATATAAAGAGGAGATAGGATTGCGTGAAAGGAAGAGGAGTGTGGCAGATAGCAACAACGACAAGTGGAATTCAGTAACGACAAGAAATCGAAGCATCTCTCGCATAAGACACAGAAAGCGAACAATTCCGTAAAATTTACAACAACAAAGACTGTTAATTTTATGGTCCGAGGCCTACCCAGGATTGGTAGGACAGGTTCAAAGGTCTATGGTTACCCGGGAAACTGTTTACGTTAACATTCTTGCAATTTGACATACAATACGCGTTCATGGAATCCACTAAAACTCTTCCTCCCACTTCAAGCGTACCGCTCCCACTGCTGCTTCTTTATCCTCTTTCTCGAGCTGAACCTCGAACAAAATTGCTTAACTATTTTTATTCCTTACCCATCTCTGCCCAGCCCGGGGGGTTATATCAAGTGCGGAGTTTCAGATAGTGTTCGCAACGGGGCATTTTGTCGTAGTGTTGTTCACGAGCCGGCTCGAGCCGAGTCCAGACCTGGACTCGAGCCGGCTCGGCTCGTGGCACCCCTGGACTCGAGGGCTCGAGCCCAGGTCGCACCTAGACTCGAGGACTCGAGCCAGGCTCGAGCCGCCAAGAGGCTTGAGTCTAGAGTGGCCACGATACCTCTACATACTGCCACAATCATTCAAATCAACCAACAATTGTATATAGCAACTTGAAAACAAATACAACTAGCCAAATAACCTTCCCACTATCCCCGAGTCCAATTCCTGGGGAAGTTCACCATCTCCTTCTGTGTCTGCCTCATAGTTCCCATCTTCCCCACGGGTTTCCTCTACCTCTTCCCATGTTTCCACCTCCGGTAGCCCAAGCCAGGCCTTGGTTAGCATAAGCAATCAGATAGTCCTACCTACCATGCAATTGCACTTTTTTGTACTGCATTGGTAGTGGTAGGAGGCGGGGGGTGGTAGGCGGAGGTGGTGGTATATGAGACATGGAGTTGCGGCGGTAGGAGGTTTCGATGGTTTGACGGATAAGCGGCAGCAGCGCCAAGAGACTCGAGTCGGCTCGTGGACCCCTGTTCGAGCCGGCTCGAGCCGCCAAGAGACTCGAGCAGGCTCGAGCCTAGTGACCACCTAGGCTCGAGTCCGCTCGGCTCGTGCACAACACTATTTTGTCGTCCCGTCGGGTCTTTTCCTGAACTTGCCCGACGCATAAGAGTAAAGGACCATTGACCGACAGCTCCCTGCCGTCACCCACAGTCACCCACCGTCCCCTGCCGTCCCTTAAACCTCCAGCCGTTCCCGGTAGTCCCCTGCCGTCCCCCGCCATCCCCTACGATCCCCGGTGGTCCGATGCCGTCACCTGCCGTCCCCTACCAGAAGTTGTCTCGGATCGTGGGGCTCACTGTCCTCCCTCATGACGGCCGCCCCAGGAGCTCCAGGACGAGGACGGACTATATTTTGCTGTCCCGTCCCGGGCTCTCGGCAGCCCCTCCGTCGGGCCCTACAGGGGCCCCGGTCGGTTGAGAGCGCTGGTTTCCGAGGACACTGAATAGTGCAAGGTACATTGTGGGAATACCAAGGCAGCCCCTGGAGAACCCGGCGTGGCTACTCAAGAGCGGTCTAACGAGAATATTCTTCTAGAAGCAGGAAATACGATGTCGAAAAACAGGAACGGAACGCAAGGAAATAGACGAGCAGGAAGAGGCCACAACAACGAACCTGGCATACCCGCACCACCTGCACACATAAACAAAGCAATACCCCCGCTGCAGCGCTCAGTGGGTCAGAATGGGGATCAGATCCTACCAGCTGGGCAAAATCCTTTGCCGCAACGGGCCACCTATCACAATGTTAATGACTTTACCCACAAACAAGTCATATCATGGCTCGAAGGGAAGGGGTTTTTTGACAAATATGGGGCCCAGCATGGAACCATCGTCGCCTTGCTATTTGATCATTGGAAACCAGAAGGTTTCGAGGTAATACAACATGGCTACGACATTGATTGGTGCCTATGGTTCTTAACCTTGCCGGTTGCTACTGACCTCTCTTCTATAGTGGTCAACCTTTATTGCATGGCTAATATGCCTGACCCCTGTTTCGTTAACCAAATGTTGTACTTGAGAGTTTCTAGACATCCCGGTTCCTGGCTGCTAAGTAAGGGGGAGGATGTTTCGGCTCAACTATGAAGAAGTTGTGGCAGCATTGCAGAACGAGGTTTGCCTTTTTCCTTACTACCTTAGTACATGTACTGATTGGAACTTAATTTCTTAGAACAAACCTAGGTGGGATGATAGTTTGAAAAAATTACTGAAAAACTCATGGGCTTATGGGCTGCTTCTTGCGTTTATGCTGAGCATGAGCGTATTGGCGATACCCGAAGTTGAGTTGCTAGAGGTAAAGGAGTTCCTGTGTCCCTTCGTCAACTGGGTTGTAAGGTTCGCTGCCTGCCTCATTGTCTGTGTATCTGGAACCATTTGCTTTTATTGCCTTCATCGCAACAAGTCACGGTGGAGCCCGGATGAAGTGCCCGCTCCTGTATCTGGATAATCCCAGTAATGGGGTTGTATAGGTAAACTACTCCTTTTCCCATCTCGGTCGTGTCTATCATTCTGTGGCCGTTAAAGTTGAACTAATTCTGGATTCCTGGATAGAGTATAGTTTTTGTACCCCGAGTGGTTCCTTGTGCGTATTGTACTACCTATATATGCACAATACAGGCTGAGAGCCACAGCCTTACTCATTATTATTACTGTGTCTGGTTGAGAATGTAGAAGGTATTAATATGAACTTAAAACTCAACTCCACTTACTTTCTGTGAATCTCAATCTAAGTAATCACATATGTCATGCCGATTCTTGATATGGAGACTCAATTGATAGTACCAGCGCGCTGGATATCCTACCATGCACCCCACGTAGACACAGTGTCCCGAACCGTGCGGGTGCCCCATAGGGACTGCGGGGAGAATGCCAAGAAGACGGGACGTGACGTGACCACTAGACATGGTCGTGTGTAGGGAAAATTGCGTGGAGGACTACCAGGATGGGCCGGGACAGCCGGGCCCGGCACGCTATGCCCTTTTCAGTATCGTGAGACATACGGGACAGTGGCTGCTTAGGTGAACTGCAGGAGGGATGGGAGGAGGGCCTGGATTGCGTAGGGCTATATAGTGGGTATCAGAAGACGGTAGGGTGTAGGAAAGGACTGTGGGGTGCAGGGATGAATTGCGGGGGGTGGCCGTAGAAGATAGGCATTAGGACTGACGGCCGGGAATAGGTGAGCAAAGATGAGAGGAACGGCCGGGGATGGCACATGAGCGCCAGGAATTGCAGACAAACTATGCGTGATATATGATGATGCCAGGTAACCGATACGGTAAACGATATGCGCGAAAGAAGGTAAAGAAGGTTAAATTGGTCATCATGTGATCCGAGTATTAAGATAAGACTGACCTAATTCATTATTCTACGAGTCATATTCTCTCTTTTCAATACTTCTATAAATCGTTGGATTTAACTATATCGGTTATGTCGCAGCGAAGCTATGATAGGGAACCGATGCGACAGAAGTTCACTCAGCAGAATGCCTAGGATTTTCCCGAAGAATTATGGTTCGTGCCATTCAAAACCTGCACCAGAAATTCCACAACTTTTAAATCGACAAGGCTTTACAACTAGCAGCATTATGGGAAAAAAAAAAACCTCAGTGTTGAAGAGAACTTGATGGAGAATAACCGTGAGGTTTTCTTTTATTTTTTTTGTTCCTGGTTGGAGATCCTTGCAAATTTGAAAAGTTGTACTTTTGGTGAGAAAGAGAGAAAAATGTTACATCAGCCACAGTTTGATTTCTTAGTAATTAGAGATTCATTATTCAGGAAATAGGATTTTAGCTTAAAAAGATCATATTATGCACTGAAAAGAGTAAATATAACCTGTAACCTATAAGCAATATTATTAACCCTAATGACAACAACCATTATTTCTCTAGTATATATAATAAAACAGTAGAGAGTTGGATTAATGTATAATACTATATTCCAAAAGATTATTGTATATATTTGTTAATATTTTAACATTTCTCTTCTCTTATTATTTTTATTATAAATGTAGGGTTGGAGAAACCCGTTGCCAATTGGGCAAAGCACGAGCTGGACTATACGCGAGCCAAAGCGCTGTCTCGGAGGTTCGCAGGAAAAAGGTAACGTTTCCGACCGTGTTCTTGGCCACACCCCAGAGATTGGCCACCCCACAACAACCCCACCCACATAACATCTTTCGTACTCCCCAGAACACAAGTCACTCTCTTGCCAAACAGAATATGTCAGCATCCAAAGTGCGAGAAGATGCTCTAGCTAGAGCATTCGCTTATCTTGATGAGTACCCATCTGCGAGCTACCGGTTAGTAGCTGAAATGTTCTCCCTAAATAAGACTACGTTAATCAATCGCTATAACAACCACACAAAAGCCCCGTGATACGCACATCAAAGTCAGCAAAAGTTCACTGCTGAAGAGGAGGACCGGATTGCTAAATGGATTATCGAGTTGGATGATATAGGCATGCCACCAAGGGGGTATTATGTACATGAACTGATGGTTGGAATCCTGGGCATGAGAACTCAGTCTTCGAGTAATGGGGATCGAGTTCTTGGTAAATGACTTCTCGATTGCTTTGGCAAGTGGCATCCTGATATCAGCACTCGGTTTTCTCAATCGATCAATCGTGAGCGCGCACTTGCTGGTGAGACTGCTGTGCTCCAACACTTTTTTGATTGTCTGATCGAGGTCCGAAGCCGATACCATATCACATCTAACAACATTTGGAATGCAGATGAGAAGGGATTTTTACTGGGTGTATCCAGTAGAGAAAAGGTCTTTTGTCGGACAAACAGAAAAAATCCTCATCTGATCCAAGAGGGTGGCCAAGAATGGATTACTTTGTTGGAGACAATTAGTGCAAGTGGACGGACAATCTCTCCCTTTATTATCTACAAGGGAGAGGCCCAGTATATGGATTGGCATGACTATCAGGAACGAGATGAGGCAACATTTGCTCTCTCTCCCACTGGTTGGTCAAACAACTATACTGGTTTTAAATAGATTTCCGAGCACTTTCATCCCCTCACACAGCCAGCTGATCCTAATAGCTACCGCCTCCTTCTCATCGATGGGCATGGATCACATCTCAGCTATGAGTTTGTTTCCTTTACCTTACAGAATCGGATCCAACTGCTTTGTTTTCCCTCCCATGCAACACATTTGCTTCAGCCGCTTGATGTTGGCATTTTCTCTCCCCTACAGCGATACTATGGGCAAGAGGTGGATGGATGGTCAAGAAAGCATGGTCCACTAGCACGATTATACAAAGGAGATTTTTTTTCTATGCTGGTACAGGCACGAGTAAAGGCTTTAACAGCTAAAAATATTGCTAGCGCATTTCGGGCTACAGGAATTTGGCCAGTCAATCGACGCCGGGTCTTAAATGACCCTTCCCGGCAGAATCCCACCACCACCGCTACTCCACGAACCCATACACATGAAATGCAAACATGTCAGTTGGAAAGCATTTCTCAAATTGAACAGCAAGCTCTACAGTCAACTGAGTCAGTTGAAACTTACAGGTATATACAGCGTCTTGTCTCTACTGCCCGGGAGAGTACTGCAGAAGTACAGTTGGTATCAGAACTTCTCCGCCAAGAGAAACAAAAGCAGCCTGCCAGTAAGACAGACCGTAGGGTGATCACGAAAGCAAAGGTTATTGGTATTCGGGAGCTTGCAAGACTATGAAAAAAGAAGCTGCAGGAGGAGGAGAAATCACGAGAGAGAAAGCGAAAACGACTTACGAATGAGTTGAAAACCACACCCTACAAACGGCAAAGAGCAATTGTACAAAGAGCTTCAAGCTCTTGGGGGAGGAGAAATAGATCAGCTCGAGACTGGGGTTATTGAAATACCTAATACCAAAGACTCTGGAGCTGCTCCAGAACATACCCTTGGTCAAACTCTGCGACGGCAACCTCTTTCCGAAATCTATCTCAATGAGACCGGCGATCCTGGTCCTACAACTGCTGCTTTTCGCAGACAAAAGCCATAGACAGTTTTTTTTTTTCCCCCTCTCTTCCGGCGTCAGAATATTGCTCGTATGCTTTGGCTTTTTCTATGAGATACTTAGTTGGCTTTGATTTTTCAAATTTTCTTTTTTGACTGCTTGGCCGCTTGTACGTATTTACTGCATTGGGGACCGCCTCGGTGTGAAGTATAGCTAATTGTGGTGGAGTCATATGAATATAACCTCGCATGTGGTGTTGTTGAGGAGTGGCCAATAACTGGGGTGTGGCCAAGAACACGGTCGGAAACGTTATAGCCGCGCACTCGCTTAGTGGGGGTCATAGCTCCACCACGACAGGTCCGTGGAATAACCAGACCATATATCACCCCCAATTCCCCCGAGACGCGAGTTCTCCCAAGTTCTCCATATCCACGATCCTCAAGCCCCAACCGCTCGCGTTCTTTTCTTCCACCCGCCCTCCCGTCCTAGCAAAAGTAGCGCCCTCATTGTCACTGCTGGATAGATCGGTGCCAACAATTCCATGCGACAAGGGCAGCAGCACTCTCGGCAACGCATCCGGCAGTGGAACATCTACCGTGGTATAAGGGTATAAGGCAGGAGGTAGTTTGACTTGGTTTCCGGTGCATAGTGGTGTTTTCCTTTCTTTTCATTCTTTTTATGGCTACTGTTCATGTTAAATTACATTTACTTTGGAAAATTGGCCTCATATTATTTATCTTTAAATCTATTTAAAATATATTATTATTTAAACTCTTGACCATAATTCCATGGAAAATTCAAGGCTTGGCATCAAACGAGGTATGATACAGCCACATGTAACACATCACTTCAGCCTCGTGCAGGTTTTGAATGGCACGAACCATACATATGGCGGATCGAGGGAGGGGGTGAGCGGGGGGATCTCGGTTACCCGGAGAGACACAAAGTGCACCACGGGAGATGGGGCTTTAGGGGTGGATCTGGGGTGTTGGAGGGGGAGTGGTCTTACTACCCCAAAACCGGGAATTGGCACTTCTTTCACAACACCACTGCATGTGACCTCCTCTGCGAGTTTACTGATCCAGCCGGAGACCCTGGATTCAGGATTGATGCCTCACAACTTCCGGGCGATCCATTACAACGGCCCCAAGTCACAGAGAAAAAACGAGGTCCGCGATATGTTACAAACGAGGGCCCAGTGTAATACCCCCAACACCAAACTCAGCCTATATAATATAGATCGCGTTGCTAATGTGAACCGTTTTGTTGGACACTAGATCTCCAGCAAGCGATCCCTAAACGCCAGACCCAACACTGGGGACAAATGGCCCGATGGAACACACCCCAACGCACAGATTCCCCCCCTCCACTCTCGGTACGATTACAGCAAGGGCAGCCCTCCCACAAACCTACCGTACCATGCGAATTAGATTCAGGTCAGGCCATTCGGGAACTCCAGAGGGCGAATCCTCACAGAATTCCACGCCTGGTACCCGCAATAAGGGAGAAGGTTGAAACCACAATGGCACAACCGCCGGTACTACGCAAACCCCTAATTCGGGACCGAGTCTTCATGCTGGTTGGAATATCGATTCTTGCTGGAATCCTTGGCGGAAATCTGATGCTGACCAGGACTCTGAATGGAATCCTAATGCTACCTGGGGCCCTGGTGCTGGGTGGAATCCTGGGCAGGATCCTGGTGCTGAATAGAGCTGCAACACCTAAGGAAGTCCGAATCCCGGACCAATCCCATTCTCGGACGCAACACGAACCTCTGGTAGTTGAATACAGATCAGATTAAAAGAACGACACCGGTGGTGGAGGGGAAATTATATAGACAACTGGTAAAATAGATCGGGTATCAGGGAGGACTGAGTCGTGAAGTGGTGTGAAAAAACATTGGGCTGCGTTCCCGCTTGATTAGTCACAGTTTTGCTCCCACTAAAATAAATTCTCTCGGCAGTGAGTTTTTGGAACGTTGGTTGGGTTGCATGATTTATGTTAAATGAGTGTGGTTTTGTTGAAACCTACACATTGGTTTTTTTGGTTGTTACCGAGAAAACAGGTTTGAAGGGTGGCAACCAGAGAAAATCAATCTTGAGATAAACACTTTTTTCTTTTTCTCTATGGTAGAATGACTTCTCTTCTATAATCAAAAAGTTTAAAAATAAAGTAATTCCATTAAAATTTTATTTACTATATAAAGTATATAGCTATGCTTTAAAATATACAAAAACATATTATTTACATAGTTTTCCTACTATGTTTATTCTTAGATCCTAAAGGCCTTCCACGTTTTTTTGGTTTTGGTAATTCTTCCTCAAGCAGTGGAGCTTTCCTTGGCTGCTCAACAATCTGGCCCACTTGTGACTGTTCCTCCAAACTTGTAACATAAATATTATCTTTGGTGGGGTAGGTACTTACATCTTTACAGAGTCTTTTATTGCTTGGACTAGATGTGAATGGCATAGAAAGTCCTGTAGTACTTGAGCCAGCCACTGATGAAGTTATTGTAAGTAGACTCAACTTGTTCTTTATTCTGCTCCTCTTAACTGTCTTTGCATTCGCAATTGTTTCAATTGTTGGCTCTGTATATAGCCATGTAGAGCGAACTTCAGGGGGCGCATAAGGGCCATACTTACTCCATATATCAAAATGTTTCTCAGGCTTGAGACCAATGGGCAAGAGCTTTTCAGGTACTGCATTGCGGATTTGCAATTCATCAATCCCACGCTTCTTTATGTCGAATCGTTGCCAATTACTAAAAGGTAATTGCTTTGCCAATACAACTCCAGGAAATTCTTTTAAGAATTGAAACACATGGAAGGTTTGAATTCCTTTCACTGGATTAAATAGAGGACTGAGAGCCTTTTCCCAATCATAGAAGATATTTGGAGAAGAAGGTTCAAATAGATTGAATGACTTAATAGTTCCTGCTAAAGTACTCTCCTGAACAGCCTTACTATAGTCTGCTGGTGTCCAAATTGCACGCCGAGAGGCTTCATATTTCACAGTTCCAAACCCTCGATCTACTGAGTTTCTTGTATGACCCTTAATTTGAAAGCAAAGCTCAATACTGTCAGTAATTCCCTGTAGGACTAGCCAGTATAAATAGGAGATCATTGTACGATTCTTATTTTGGCCTCCACAGTTGTCAGCCCAAAGATAAATATGTGGCTTAAGCTTTTCCCCTGAGTTCAGATAAGTATGTAGGAGTGAAACTACCTGATTTGGGCCTTTTCCTTGTTGAGCTTCAGTGTAAAGATAATGATAGTGAATGTTATCATTACGGTTTTCATTTACTAGACCAAATGAGTACAGCTTAAAGGGGGAGAAGAAATACCATTGTCCAGGCTGTTGTGGCAGCTTGGGAATCTCTATTGACTGCTGAAAATCAAATGAATGACATGCAGTATCTTGTGGATGTAAAGTTGATTGGTGAATAGTAGCTTCATAAAAGTCGCGACATTGCCGATACTCAAGGCGATGCTGTATTAGTTCTTGCTCAGCTTCTTCTATCTCACTTCTACCCGCCACAAGAGCTCCTTCAGCCAGCCTACTCATCTTTAATGGCCGTAGCTTGGCTTTAAGAATTGTACAGTGATCGCATATATCCTTAGCTGGTGAGCGGATCTTCATTAGCTGAAACTTCTTATTACTCTTCCAACATTGCCGGAAAGAAGACCAGGAGATACTTAGCCCTGAATTTGCCTTAAGAAACTCACGATGGAGTCCCCGATATGTGTAAAAAGATGGTAAAAGTATTTGATTATCTAACTCAACAGTTGTACTCACTGTACCATCCTTTTTTGTACGTTTATAGGATCTGGTCGCCACAGGTTCACCTGCCTCTTCTTCTAGTTTTGTTAGAAATGCATCTACCTTTAGAGATACCTCTTTAGAAAGAGCATGATTGGATGGCATTTTACTATGCCTATGTAGAGGAGGAACTGGATTTTGGCTTTGCCGAAGGTGTGTAACCAAAGTCCGAACTTGATACTTTCCCAATATCCAGTACCAGCTAAAAAATGACTTGCAGACTAATCCCAGAAAGGGAAGAACATATTTGTTTCTCTTTAGACGCTTAGCTGGCTCATCCTCTTCCTTCATATCTGTGGTATTGAGTGATGTAAGAAAGGAACGTTGGCTATAACTCCTCTTTCGAGTTATAGCTGCCATCTCTATCGTTGATGAGATTAAATAACTTGCAAGCAGTTTTCTCTGCTGCAATGACATAGCATAGTTGGCTTTCATCCAACCATGTATTTGATCAGGCGATGCCTTCTTATGACATCTTTGATGACAGAGACATGCTCTATCTATCTTTTGTAAATAATAAGTAAACTTCTCATCCTATAGATTATAGTTAGTTAATTTTCTATATTTAGTACTAATAAGAAGCTTGTAAAATGTGATAATAAATAAGTAACCTACATTTCTATTAAGATTGCTCTGATCTTCTGTACTTGTCTTCTCTAAGTCATCTTCACTGCAGTGATCTGATTCATCTATTCACTGTTAGTCTTTCTATTATTCTCTTCAAGCTGTGATTATCAGAAAATCTTACCAGCAGTTTTATTGTTCCACTTATCATCCTCTGAGTCAGAGTCCCATTCTGTATACGTACTGCCTTCACTTTGGCTATCTAACTCTGATTCCGCTTCAAGTTCTAAATCACTCATTAACCTTTTCTCCATTTTCACAACTTTGTTCTATCTTCAATTGATGAGATTTCAATCTTTTTTCTTGACTAGAACAAAGGAAAAGATGGATAACAGTGAATATTAATATTAAACCTAATAGTAGCTAGGTATAGAGAGTAACTTGAATACTATGATAACTAAGCCCTATATACTTAATTGTAATACTACAAGTTATCTATTATAGGTTTTCTTGAATTAAATTTTGTTCTTCATTTAATGTGGATTTATGATGTCCTACATGCAACATGATTCAACAAAAAAATCATCCTCACTTTAACTATTCATAACATCACACCTCTATGACATAGGGATTTGAAACCAAGTTCTACAGATAGCCAGAAAGCTCTAGTATTTTTCTATGAAAAAAAGTTATTTTTGAAATATTTCACATTTTTGTACATAAAACAGGCTACAGAGGTCGTTACAAGCTCAAAAATATTTTTTGAGCTATTAGGACTATGCTCTAGAGGGCTACCTATATGGCTACACTAAAATAAATGTTTTGGTGTTGAAGGCCAATGTGTAGGTTTCTAAAAAACCACACTCAAA
>LN891021.1:265782-290420 GCA_900010015.1 Tuber aestivum | reverse complement strand
CAATAGAGAAAAAGAAAAAAGTGTTTATCTCAAGATTGATTTTCTCTGGTTGCCACCCTTCAAACCTGTTTTCTCGGTAACAACCAAAAAAACCAATGTGTAGGTTTCAACAAAACCACACTCAAATGGTCATGTTCCCAGCAGTCTTGATTCTTTCTATTTATCTTCTATCTTCAAGTTACTTCTTATTTCTTTTAAACTGATATTATACAACGGTCTTTCTATATCAATTTATGATATTTTATTGATATATTATTACTAGTAAGTATTGCGCTATATTCTATCTATTTGATTAATTGAAAATATACTTACATTTATTTAATAGTTTTACCTGTATTTCTCTCGACAGCATCTACTTTTTTTTTCTTATCTATTTTTGCTCTTTTTTTATTCTTAACAACAATGCCGCGAGTTTATAACTGGGATGAACATCGTGAAAAGTTAGCAGATATGTATCTTTTACACAGGATGCATTTGAAGGATATTATAGTAGAAATGACAACGAGATATAACTTTACACCAAGGTAGGTAATTATAAAACTTGTTTCAATTTATAATTTTCTGGCAAGAAAAAACTAACAGTACTATAGTTTGCGTGCATATTGGATGAAGTTTGCAGAATGGGAATTTACAAAAAAACAGGAATCGTTACATCATGATCTTGAATTGGTAAAGAAGATAAAAGAGCTATGGGCAAGAAACTTAAGTTCTACAAATATTCTTCGATGCTTACAATATGATGGTTGGCACTTATCACCAACCCAACTCAAAAATCTCCGTCTACATCCTGATCTACGATTACTTATAGGAACAGCTCATACTCCAGAGGCAAGACTAGAGGCAGCAATACAGGCAGAAACCTATGTTCGTGAACATTTAATTTCTGGTCAGGCAATTCAGTATGGAAGACAGTATACACTTAATAATATTCGATTAAGTGGTGTTTTTCTCTCACAGTAAGTTTTTCTAATACTTAATATAATATTTATCTAGTGAAATATTTACTTACTATTTTTAACTTTAGACATCAAATACAAGCTGCTATGAAAACTGTTGATCCAGAAGGTGTTGCAGAACGTGGAAGATTTCTAGGCAATACAAGAGAACGGAGAGAATTTTCAATTAAAGGACCAAATCGAATTCTTTCAATTTATGGTCATGATAAGTTGTCACGATTTGGATTCGAAATTTATGGTGCAATTGATGCATATTCAAGGTATATTGTCTGGTGTTATGTTGGTATTTCAAATCGAACTGCAGTTTCAGTCAACAAGCAGTATCTTTGTCTATTACGTACCACATTACATATGCCAAAAGTAATTCGCTCAGATAAAGGTGAGTTGGCAAGTTTAATTTATTAATTTATCGCTATTTCCTTATACTATTAGATTATAATAGGCTAAAAAAACTATTTATAGGAAGTGAAACTGTTCTTTTAGCAGAGTCTCACCTCAGCTTACGAAGAGCTAATCATCCTGATCTTCCATTTGAGAAAGCATACTCTTATGGAAAATCAACTAAGAATCAACGTATTGAAGCTTGGTGGAATATCTTAACCGAAGGTCAAACGCAAGCATGGAAAGTTTACTTTGCTCAATTGGAATCTGATGGATATTTCAATGGTGGTGATTTGGATAAGTCATGCTTACAATTTCTCTACATGAAAATTATTCGATCACATATTCATCGCTTCGTTGAAATTCATAACTCTCATCCTATTCGACTTCAGCGTAAGCGGGAGCACTATCTACCAACTGGACAACCCTTTCTCCTATATTACTATCCAGAAAGTGGAAAGGATTATAAGGAAAAAGTAAACGAAAGCCTACTTGCAGCCTTAGAAGCAGAGGTTTCAGAATTTGATCTTGACGAATACTTACCAATATCTACCCTTGCTCTCTATCAAGGATTTCTTGATGAAGGTGGATATCCTGATGAATTTTCTTATAGTGATCCACATCATAGAGAGGCGTACCTCTATTTACGTGATCGTGTATCAGACTATATTACACTTGATCATGAGGTACAATTATCATTACAGCCAGTTGGCGCTAGCGAATGGATTGCTGCACACCAAAGTCATGAGATCGAAGTCCATCGTGGACAAGTTATTGGTATTGCAGGTGATCAACTGATGCAACTAATCCCAACTGATGATGAGGAGGAAACTGCCTCCCCCTCAGTTACTCCACAGACTACGATAGCAAATACGATTTTAAGCACAACACATAGTTCAGACTTAACTGAGTCAACAAGTTCTAATAATAAAAATTTTATGCATGATACTAACTCACCAGGTAAGTACTACTTTGAATAGTATTATAAAATAAGTAACTTGCTAAAAATAGTTAATAGATGCTGAGTTGTATTCACACGATACATATTCTGATATTAGCGATGATAATAATAATCATGATACACGACTTTTTCTTTCAATTTAATAAGCTTAAGATTTTCTATAAAGCTTTACTTCTTTCTCTCTATTAAATTTTTATCTGCTCTTTAATCTCTCAAAGTTCAACAAATTCGCATACCTACCTTTCTCTTTTATACTTTTTTACCTTTCCTTTACTTCTACCACATTTCTATAAATTATGTCAACTTGTCAAGTTGATTCGTGTACTTGTCGTCAAATCCTACCTATGCGTGGGAATACTGCTCTTTGTATTGGATGTAATCATCCAATAAGTGTTCATCTCACTCACGAGAATAATGAGGTTGAAGTTATTCAAAGTTCAAGTCGTAAGTAATATTTCTTCATCCTTAATAATCAAATGACTTTACTTATACAAATTATATTCAAAAGGATTTCCAGTCTCGAGCTATAATCCTACTACCTCCAGTTCAAGTTCAATGTCATTATCAAGCTCATACCATATCCCTCGTTCAACACAAGTCTCTGCTGAAGTCAAGTTCCAATGTCAACGCATTGGTTCAACCAAAGATCATTCAGAGTCTGCACCTCGTGGAAAATTCAATACTCTCACTACTCTAAGTACCTCAATCAAACCAATTCAACGATCTGTTGGACTTTATTTCTACCATCGTGGATTGAAGGTTGGATTTCATGGATCACCAACTCTAATGGAATTTATTCGAACTGAGAAAATTCCTGACTGGCAACAATATCTTAAAAATATTGTTTTTCAACATCCTGCCTGGTTAGGATATCCAAATATTAAAAGCTTTGAACTTCATCCACGATTACCGATTTGTGTAGGCTTTTGGGATGGAACAACAACTGGTGTTGCTCCAAATGCAAACTCGCTTCAGGGTGGTGGTATTCTTACTGACCTGCTTTGCTTAACTGATAATCCAAAAAGCCTTACTGGAATACAAACGCAACTGTCAGCTAGAAAGAGTATACGTACTTTAGGACCAATAACTCGAATGGCGATTACAGTTCATATTCGTACCATTGGTGACGATTCAGATGATCATGATGAAACTCACTCGCAAATTTTCATCAAGGAGGAAGCAACCGATAGTAATAAAATATCAGATCCCTTAGAACAAGATGGTATGTTTATTTACTAGATTTTATGAGAATAATTTCTTATTATTTAACAGATGATGATGCAGATACTACTACTCGAAGTGGATCAATAACTCAAGAAGATACTCCTCCTCCTATACTACCTCAGTCGACCATAAGTGCTTCCTCTACTCAAATTTCTGAAAACCTATCTCATAACGATACCGAACGGCCAACAACTCCTAAACATACTCTTAATGTGAAATCCACATTAGGCCGTAAGAGAAGCTTGACAATACTTTCTCCAGAAGGTATTTCAATTCAATCAACTCAGGATCTAAAAAGAAAACCTAGTGGTATGGCTCCTAAAATTATTACTATTACTAGCAATATACTTACTATTATAGGGAATATTAATTCTGAGGTAGATAAAATTGATTAGTATGTGAAACAGTATATTGTAGCAGGAAAGGGCTAGCGTATATTATTCTCTTTTTTTATTTTATTTTTTAAAGTTTGTTTTTATGCTGTTTATTTCCTAACTTTCTATTCTTTTTCCTAACTTTTTTTTTGATTTTTTTTCTCTATTCTTTTAGAGCCTGTTTAGTAATGACCATTCTGTTTTACTCATATCTAGTACAAAATAGCTGTTCACAAATAGTATGAGGCAATTTGTACGGATAAATAGAACAGAATGGTCATTACTAAACTGGTCATTTATTTTTTATCATTTTCAAATCATTTTATCAACCTTCACTAGTCTTACATGATTTATACTATTTTCTATTTTTACTCTTATAACATTATGGAAAACTATTGAAATTGGGGGTTATTATATTTATATTTTCCTTTAGTATACTTGTATCGCTAGTTTGCACTTGGAGCTGAATACCTAAGACGTCAACTTCTATACAAAATATCTGGCTTCGCTTCGGCTATGCATATAAGCTATTCAATATTGAAGTCATATTTTTATAAATTATTATTTTATCAACTACCCTCAATATGTATACCTCTCTCTCTCTCTCTTCAATTAATTTTGCGGGTGTGGGTATCCTAAGTATTGTGGGTGTGGTTACCCGGCCTTGGGTTGCTACCAACACCTCGCTTAAGTTTTTTTGCACTCGATGTCTACATGACCCGCCGTAGCCAGGGGTAGTATTGCTGGGTCTATGAGACAAGCAAAAACTACTAGCGGGACACCGCTTCATTTATTCTAGGCTCCAAACTATAATACCGGTATGGTACTCCAAAATTGAACCCAAAATACAAGAGAAAGAGACAATCGAGTATAACAGAAGCAAATATATAGGGGCTATTTGGCAGCACAGTTGTTTTTTCAAATGGCGACTTGAGATGGAAGCTTGGCAACTTTAACTTGGATTATCATAGTAGTTAATCCTATATCAGCTTGAAGTTACTCCCATGGTAACCTTGGTTAAAGCGTCCAAACCGTGATTTTAAACTGTGTTTTGAAAACCAAATCGTCGTCCCAGACAACCCCCTATCCTGCTCCAATCTTTTATTTCTTGTGATCTTCAGCGCCTGGACCCACTCACCGGTTGCTTGTTGTAAATGCACTAGGAAATTTTGGGGTTTCCTAGCCGTGAAGGCCGCCAAGATTTCCGGATACGGGTGAGGACGATTGTGGGAGTGTTGCAAGGGAAACTCTGGATGTTGAATGGTTGCCGTCGTTCCTGGCTATGGTACAGGGAGTTGCTTAGTTTACCGTACAGTTCATGGTATGATATTTCAAAATTTTTGTTGATGGCTCGGGGGGAACCCTCCTTTCCCTGGTCCCCTGCTCTTTTTTCTATCATACCCTTGTCCGTTCTAACCCGTAGAACGGCTATGGGGAGGGCGGCATTCCAGCCCGAAATCCCACCAACCAAACGTTCGCTTTTAGAGGGGTTACCCGGTTTTTGTCGGTTAAAGCGCTGCATCGGGATTTCCCAGAAACCAGGCTACGCGCCCCGTTAGGGAATTGGTTGCCAAATTCCAGGCAAAGAGCCTCCAGTGCTCAAAGTCAACCTGTCACATCGCCTCACGTCGCAGAAGACTGCGATGCGAGCGCTCGACCCGCTCAACCAGACCCTTCCAGTTTCCCTAACTATTTCTCCCCGTCCGAGATTTTCCCCCTCCACAAACCCCTCCATAACCAGTGACAGCTCCGAAACTCTTGGCATCCGCTGCTATGCCGAAATGTAGTGCAGGACAGATAAAGTTGTTTAGAGGGTAGGGATTGTTATATAATCTAATTTATTCTGCTCAGTATGGTCAGGACTCGAATCTGGAGAGATTAGGAGTGGGGAGAGGGGAAATAAGGCGGTATCCTTCTCTGGCCTCGGTATAAGTGTCGGCCCTGCCCGAGAATATTTCCCCACGAGGGAGATAAGTTAACCTAACATCCCTTTCCGCTAAATTCACTTCGCTTCCCTCTTCTCTCAAACCCTGGTACTCCCGGCCCCCATTTTGACCTTTTCGACTGTTCAGAGTGAGTTCAGGGCTCCGGAGGGCTCAAAGTTGAGGCATGAGCAAGACCGAATCCGATTTGGTTTCACGGTATAAACTCGAAACGGACTTCTTTCAGGATCATGTCCGACACACAAGATATATTGAGGATGCGAAAATTAGGAATAAGGAAGCTAGGGAGGACTGGAGCAATTGTGAGGAACTCGGCAAAGGAGGTTTCGGTGTTGTCAACAAGCAGATTTGGAAAGCCACAGGCGACTATCGTGCAGTGAAGGCGATTGGTAAGAGGTCGCACAGCAAGTTCGATTATTCTAGGGAGCTTCTTGTGATGGCTATATTGGCAAAGGTTTGGCTCCCCGCTCCCAAAGGCCCGGCCTGCTGCCCTTACGGGGTTACTGTCTAATCGTGTGCTCTTTTAGCGTCCGTCGTTATTCGTGGAGTTTCTGGGTTGGTTCGAGGAGCCCGAGACTCTGTATATTGCAATGGAATATCTTAAGGAAGGCGATCTTACCAAGCATGTCGGCACACTGCTACCACAAGAAACGGTTCAAGTTATTACAAAGCAGATACTCGAGGGTCTCGAAGTAATGCATGAGGAGGGAATCGCTCATAGGGACCTAAAGCCTGCGGTATGGACCTTACAGCAAAAAAAAACCCTACTTGACAACACCGAATCGCAGAAGACTAATTAGTGAAAAGAACATCTTCGTAGTTTCTATGTCTCCCGTCTGGGTCAAACTGGGGGATTTCGGAATATCAAAGCGGGTCCGGATTCAAGATACGACAACCTTTCATACTCAAGTGTCAACTCCAATGTACAGTGCTCCCGAGGTGCTGGGACTGAACTCCAACAGTGAAACCTCCGCCTACACGAATTCTGTCGACATCTGGTCACTCGGGTGTGTGGTATTTGAGTTACTTGCGGGGACAACGTTATTCTCCTCGGAGAGCCAAATATACCTTTACTTCTTTAGGAAATGGCCGTTTCCGGAGGATAAATTAAAAGAGCTATCACCCCCGCCAGACGATGTCGGAATTTCATTACTGAAATCCATGCTCACAATTGAACCCGAGGATCGCCCTACAGCCCCGCGCGCACTAGGCCATGAGTGGTTGATGCACCTTAAGAGCGAGGGTGAGCGGTCTAGAGGTGATCGGGGTGAGGTAGCGCGAGGTCGGAGTGTGAGCGCCCAGGGCAAGAGGAACGAAAACATGTTAGCTACCCACAGCAAATCAAAGAAAGAAAGAAGCGAAGGAAACCTGATCACTCGGGGTGACCCGAAGAGCGCCCCAGGGGGTGCGTCGTTGGAGTCCAACCAGGGGTCGCAAAGAGGGAGTGATCCTACTACCCTAACGCCTTCACTCAACTCTCCTGCCACCACACCACAAGATGTAGCGGCTGTTACGGGCCTGTGGAGATGGATTGGGCCCCTAGAGTCTGAGTTAATGCCTCACGGTTCCCGAGAGGCTCACTCTAAGGGCATCGAAGAGGTGGGGGAAGGACAGATCGCCAGTATTCCCCAAACATATCCCCAAGGTAGCACCTCCGAATACCAGATCCAACCTACATATAAAACATCCTGCTAACGAGAATTGGCTGTTGATTCCCAGACCTCGCACATGCGATCCCCCAACACCAGACCCCCGCCGTGGAGATAGCCTCCGATCAATCACTGGGACAAATGGGAAAAAGGCAGGAAGCCAAATTAGCACAAATGTTAACCCAATCCAAAATTTTGGTCCCGGGTGAAACGGTAATGAGGGGTTTGGCCCTACTGCTGGCTGGAACCCTGATACTTTCTGGAGTCGCAGGCCGCACCCTAATGCTGGTGGGGATTCTAACCGGAGCCCTAATGCTGGCTGGAATCTTAATTCTGCTTGGAAACATTGCAGGATATCGAATTCTTGGACAAGGCCCATTCTCTGGTGGAGCTCAGGCCGCCGGTATCTGAATACAAACAGGAACGAGGAAGCGATACCGGGGGCAGAAGGATGGGTCTAAAGGGAAGCAGGAATAGATAGCACATCAGGGAGGGCAGGGCAGTAAAGTGGTAAGAACATTTGGGTTAGGTTTTAGAAGGATCAATTTCGCTTTTGATGCAACTATACCCCCATTTACCATAAAATTCTCTCTTACTGCGCCCAAGAGGGTTCGTTCCGTAGTAGGATATTGGAAAGCTTGTTGTGGTTGCCTGCTTTTGTTTTAAGCAGAACGAGTTCTCTAGGTTTAGAGTCCCGAAGATAATTTATGTTTCTGCGCTTTGAGATTGGAGTTTGAATGTTTTTGGGCAAATAGATATTTGCCAGGCGTACCAAAGTCTACCACTCATACTTGTGCGATGTCTTGTTCTAAAGCACAGGGTATTTTTTTACTCCTTCCGCCCAAGACCTTTCCGCCGAAACTCCTACAAGAAGTCACTCGACCCCCGTGCTCCACCCCCGAGACCCTTTCGCGGTTCACGAGTTTTCCCATTTAGGAATAGGTTGTTTTGTAATGAGCTCAATAATAGGGTTGTGTGGCTACGGACCAGGGATTATATTGAACCGGCGGCTGCCAGATAGCGAACAGTTCACTTAATTGGGGGGGGGTTACAGCAAAAGATTGGTCCTTCGGCCCCCTGGAGCAACGGGGGATGCGAGAAAATACCAGACCTTATTATAGCAGAGTTTACAGATCTAACTACGCAGTCCTTGGTTCAATTGTTTGAGATTTTACTCTAGGGGAGGCTATTTGTCGCGGGTCTGGCCTGCCAAGTGGAAGTCGGGCACAGGTGTAGTACTGACCTCTAAATGCTAATTTAAGCAGGTATCCTCACACCCTAGATGGTAATAGGACGGGTTTAGGATGGGCCGTAATTCTAGGCTATCATACCAGCGCTGATTAGTATGAATTCCCGGTGCCGTTAGAACCAAATCTACCTCACCACCTAACTTATCCCTTACCCCTGACAGACTTTTTTTTATAATAGATAAGGCCAGCAACCCAACCCAAATTTCCCAACCATAAATTCAATCTAATTTCAACTCCAGGGATGCCCAATGCGCCTTTTTGATAACTGCTGATCGCACGAATTTAAAACCCAATCAACTAGGCCAAAAGTCTCCGGCAGGAAGGGTATTACCCAGCTCGACCAGAACCCCGCCGGTGATGGAATGGCAGAGTTTGTGGGTCCCTATGGGATTAGAGAGTCTATAAAAATAGCCAGGGATGGTGACTGAGGGTTGGAAGACAGAGGGTACTACCCATCACCCTTTTAGAGGCCAGTTGTTCCAAGGGACGCACATTCTTACCCTACATCACCAGACGCTATGCTTGGGTTCCCCGGACTACACTCCCGTGGATTGCCGTAGGGCTTCTGAGGAGCTCGGGGCAGTTAATATTACTCAAAGCTTCCCCACTTCTGATTCACTTTAACAATTGGTCGGTTGAAGGGGAACGGGCCGGTCTTGAACACATCCGTTTTCCTTCCACCCACGGTTTTCAAACCCCATATTGCGTCAATTTTCCCTTCAGACGATCTGTTTACCTCATTAGTGGTCGGGCAGACGGTGGCAAGTTGTGGGGGTTGATTGTGAGCTCCAATATTAGAGATCGAGTGATTAATCATGATGATGATAATAAAGAACTAAAAGATATTATCAGGTTAGGGTTCCAGAAAGATGATCTCATACCCCGAATTTTCCCGGCGACAATAGTAGGCACGCATACCACGGTGAACATGAAAGCCGCTCGGACACTGCCGCGTTTGTGAATTTATAAAAAACATATTTATGAAGAGTTAAAGCGGTAGTATCATAACAAGATTGTCGTGCTGTTGACGTATCTAACTCCACTTTTGAACCGACTTAATATATTAAGGGCGCGTCTGGTTGCCACCTCAAACCTTAATTTTGACACCGACTTAATATATTAAGGGCGCGTCTGGTTGCCACCTCAAACCTTAATTTTGACCCCGGTTATGAAGGTTTGTCACAAAATGCTATTTTGCTTCTGAGTGGCATGTCTGGTCGACACCAAAACACAATATTCAAAACGCAATAATGATGTCAAAATGAAGGTTTCTGAAATACTGGTCTGACCAGTATTTCACAAACTCTCATTTTGGAGTGGCATGCATTGGCTACAATAACCCACTCCCACTACCAATAGTGGAGTAAAAAAATTAAAAAAATAAGTATTGAAATACAGGTGCCAATGTGTTTTGCACATTAATTATTCTGACTTTTTTGAGTGACCTTTTTGGAATTGATTCTTTAGGCAACCAGACACACCTCTGGGAGTGTGAAAACTCCCAATTATAACAACTTGCGATTATTTCAGTTGCAGCCTGCAAATCAGGTTTTGTGATTATCAAGGTTTGAAAGGGTCCGGAGGACCAGACGCGCCCTAAGACAAGATAGTGGCAATTAACCCTATCCAGTCGAACGTCCCTTTCATACGGTTTCAATACTTGCACGTCCGGAAATGCACCGGTGATGCTCTAACCGCGAGCAGTACATTGGCCAGAGAGTTGTGATGGGGGGAGGTTCGTGATATTTGTGTTACCAAGCCACTGGGCTTGCCGAGTCCACTTACTCAAGTGCGCTTGGCGTCGCGGTAAAACCGTGCCGTCGGAGAGAGATAGGGTTGCGAATGGCTCTAATGTTATCCTGTTACTTACCCCTATATCGGTAGGGAGCCTACCATAGCCCCCTCTTTCTCACTGCTTCCGAGATCTGGTCTACCAACAATATTTACACGGAGGGTCTGCTCTTGGCGCCAAGGTGCACCAGTATCAGGCGCCCGGGGGTAATTCTGGTGCCCAAACCCACTCTCTCAGGGTGGGGGAGCCAAACCGACCGTCCGGGAATATTTTACAAGGGGGATCTGCGATTGGCGCCAAGTCGCATCATCACACTTTTTCTCATGCGTCGCCATCTGCAATGCAAAGTCATACTCTTGGTGTCTAGCCGCATCCCTCCCTGCACAGAGAGCTATCATTTGGATGTTGTGGGAGAGCGCGCCCAGGCTGCCTGTACAGTACTTGCACAGTAGCATACCGGTACCCTCCTCTCCAGGGGGGAACCCATTATCTAACGTATCCCACGGTGAGCCGAAATACACGGTGATACGAAACAAGTGGCAAATACACTAGCTGTTGCTTACTAAGGGTACTTTTTACTTAGGCTGTTTCAAGTCACCGTGAGTTCCGACTCGCCGTGGGCTACGTTAACCCTTCGATTGTATCGACGGAACCACGGCCGAACCCACCCCCAACCTACATGGATACTAGCGCCACTAAACCAAGTAAATCCACAGTAACTAATATTTCTGGGTAATACACGTTTGTTGGCTGTGCCGCGATAATAATAACCTCAGCGATACCCAACCAAGCCAAGCCTTCCTGTACCGGCTCTCGAGCTAAAATTCTATAATCGGAAAAATTCCATGAACAATCCATGGCGAAATGTGCTGGACACTCAAAACTAGCTTTTCTTGTTTGGATGCCTGCTCACCCGGAACATGCCTCTTGCCTAGTATGGTACCAGCAGGGCATTTAAAAGGGGATCAATTAGGGTGCACCAATCAGGCTTTGCCTTGGAAGTCGAAGGATTACCACCTGTCTAGAGAAAAAATTCTTGGAGGAGACCCCTGGGATAGGATGAGATAGAACAGATCCATTTTACTTCGGGTAGTGCGTAACCGGTACAGTACACTGCACGGACACCTTTTATGTGTTGTAGAGTACCGGTAGGGTAGTTAGCGAGAGGCAGTCCACCTATCTTAAAAGCTGATGTGATGGTATTTACTCGTATTATGTGAGTGGAACATAGTGGCTTCTTGACGTAAAAAAAAAAAGTAAAAAAAGAAAACAAGAAAAACTAACGTGATAACTTACTGGGGGGAAATCCTCAGAATTGTCGGTATAGAGTAGCCCTTTTCGGATTCAAGTGATATGACGTGCCAGCAAAACAGAGGAACTACAAGGAAGGAATGGGTGGAATCGGTAAGCGTGCCAAAGTCCCTGTTGAGTTTGTGTAATACGAGGTTCAAAGCCTCGGGGCAGATCTAAGAGGTGCTTGGCAAAGCGAAGCAACAATTATTTTCCTATTGGAATTTCCAAAAGAACAGACCACCACCAGAGGCCCCGGGACTCGTAAAAATCACGAAAATGTTTGGGGAAGAACGAAGAAAGCATGCTGAAGGCTATTTCAATCTTAGTGCCCAAGCATCGAACCCACGATCTACAAAGATCTAGCGGCACGTGACTAGGAAATCATATCTGGTGGCGGCCGTAGGCGATTGGAAAAAGGAGCCTTAGTGAAGGGAAAAAAAAATTAAAACCTAGTTTATGAGCTTAAGCAGTGTTTAAGGATCCGGGTATACTTTTAAGATTGGGAAGTTGAAAGACTGCGATATGGTCTTTGAACTATGAGCTGGATCTGGCCTAGAACTATCTAGAGGTTTACAAGTGTGATGAGAGTTTTTGCAACTGCTCGCCTAGCACATGTTGGGTTGCAGTGAAGCAATGTTGCAACCGCCTTGGATTTTTTAATCGAGGCTGTGAGAAACGAAAAGAGCGTCCTACTTGTACAAGTACATCACAAACCGGTGTTTCCGATACCGACCCGACTCAAGGTTGCCTGCCTGCCGCACAATCTGATGACCCTGGCCCCCACACATGGCGTTCTATCCTTAAGTTTGTTTGGTCGCATTCAGAGGAACGGGTGAGATGCCAATGCGGGGCACCCCTCCCCCGGCCTTTCCAGCCCCTCGTGCGTGCATAAATTTATGCACGCCAAGCTAAAAGATTCCGGATCGAAGGCCCCCTACCTCCCGAAAAATGGCAATCCACCGGTAGGGCGCTCTCGCTATTGGTAACCGGTCACAGCTTACAGTTTTTGATAGACGGGAGAAATATAAGTTTACAGCACTCTCCGCCTGTTGGAAAAACATCATTCATTCTTCTCACTAGCCTCGGTCATTCTAGCCTTGACTATCCACTTCTTTAGCCTGATTCGGGACCCAACGAGCCCCAAATTCGACCCATGGACAAGGTTCAATCCGATTTGGTTATGCGGTATAAACTCGAGACTGAATTCTTTCAGGACCATGTCCGGCACACAAGATGCGTGGAAAAGGCGAAAAATGGCAACAAGAAAGTGAAGGAGGATTGGAGCAACTGCGGGGAACTCGGCAAAGGAGGTTTCGGCATCGTCGATATGCAGGTCCAAAAGGCTACTGGCCAGTATCGCGCAGTAAAGACGATTGTGAAGAGGTCGGCCACCGAGTTCGATTATTCTAGGGAGCTCCTTGCGATGGCCATATTGACAAAGGTTCGTGTTCTCGCTTATGAATGGCTGCTCCCCAGTTTGTCACACCTATCGTATCCCGTATCGCGGTCTAATTTTTAGCTGTTTTAGTGGCCGTCATTATTCGTCGAATTCCTGGGATGGTTCGAGGAGCCCGAGACTCTATATATTGCCATGGAATATCTCGAGGAAGGCGACCTTGCCGGGCATCGCGGCGGATCGCTACCGCAAGAAATCGTCCGTGATATCTCAAAGCAAATACTCCAAGGTCTAGAAATAATGCACCAACAGGGGATAGCTCATCGGGACCTAAAGCCGGCGGTATGATTATTACCGTCAAACACCCTGTTTGACCATATCGCATGGCAGAATACTAACGGGTGTATAGAACATCTTTGTAGTTTCTATGTCTCCAGTCTGGGTCAAACTGGGGGATTTCGGAATATCGAAGCGGATCCAGGCTCAGGATACAACATCCTTCCACACCCGGGTCTCGACTCCTATGTATAGCGCTCCCGAGGTTCTGGGTTTGGACTCCAATAGCGAAACCTCGGATTATACGAACTCTGTTGACATTTGGTCCCTCGGATGTGTGATATATGAGCTACTTGTAGGGGAAAGGCTATTCGTCTCGGACTGTCAAGTATTACGGTACTACTTGGGGAAGTGGCGATTTCCCGAAGATAAATTGAGAGGGCTATCGCCCCCAACAGATGATGCCGGAGTCTTATTACTGGAATCTATGCTCGCAATACAACCCGAGGATCGCCCTACGGCGGGAGGTGCACTGCGCCATGCGTGGTTGATGGGTCTTAAGAGTGACAACAAAAATGGAAGGGACTACTACGACGGGGTGATCCGGAGTCGGGCCAGGGCAACCGAAAGCAACAAGAGCGAAAACAAACCAGTCACTGGTGGCAAGTCGAACAAAAGAAGGAGAGGTGGAAACCCGGTTACCCATGGCGACACAGAGTATACCCTAGGAGATGTGGCTTTCGGGGCGAAGGCGGGGTCCTCTAGGGGTTGTGATCCTACTACCCCGAAATCCGTAATTGTCACTTCTTCTATGATGCCGCCAGGTGCACCCTCTATTGAGGGCTCACTGACTCGGGTGGAGCCCCTGGGGCCGCAATCGGCACCCCACAGCTTCCACCCGATCGATTCCAAGGGCACCGAGACGTGGGGGTGGGACTAATAGGCGATGCTCCACAAACGAATCCTCAAGGTGACACCCAGAATACCAGGCTCTACCCAGCATACACATATAAAACGGGTTTCTGACAAGAATTGCTTACTGACTCCCAGACCTCCCTCAAGCGATCCCTCAACGCCAAACCTTCTCGGTAGAAATAGTCTCTAATCAACCCCGGGGACAAATGGCTCGATGGAGTGCACCCCAGAGTACAGACCACCCACTCCCTTCCCCGATGAACCTGCTGAAAGAATTTCCGACTGGAGAGCCTACCCTACTAGGAAGAGCAGGCTCGGGGCAGACCATCCGGGCACTTCAGAGGAAAAGATTTCGCCCAGCCCCGCCATTAATACCCAATGTAGGGGGGGCAGCAGAAACTAGGACACGATCATCAATCCAATGCAAAACCCCAATACTGGATGAAACCCCAACGCATGATGGGGATCCGACCTCGGACAGAACCCCAATACCGGCTGGAGCCCTAAGAAGAATGCTAGTATTGGCTGGAGTTCTGATGATTGCTGGAATCCTAGGCAATACACTAATGCTTTCTCAAACCCCAACGCCGGGAAAATCGGGGCTCCCGACCGAACGGAAACCGCTAGTATATAAGCACAGATCAGACTGAAGCACCGCTAGGACGATGATTACTCAACTCCAAACCGTGGTTGAGTTCAGAATACACCTACACGATGCATTTTGAGGGCATGATTCGTCTTAGTCGGTTTACACGCATGGTTGCCATACAATGGTTTCTAGCTATAGGTATATGTATCGCAAAGACAACCTCTAAGAAAACAATACTAGCGATTGACGGGAAGGGCATATAGGTATTATATTTGGAGGGATAGATCTGGTGTTAGGGAAGGCACAGTCGGGAAGTTGTATCAAAAAAAAAAACTATGCTAAGTCCCAGAACGATCGATCACGACTGTAGTACCGTCCTGCCTGTATTTACATTATCGAATCCGGGCTTGTGACTCCTGAAAGTAATTGCTCGGCTGTGAGATTTTGAAACCTTGGATGGAATCGTATGACGGACAATATTTCGGGAAGTCTAAAATGTGTACCAGGCTGAAAAAAAAAAAGGTTTAACCTATAATTGACTTATCGGAAGGCGGCGGTGGTCCTCGCTACCTATCTTTCTCATCACTTAGCGCACCATCGGGTAGTCTACAGCACGAGCACAGTACTAAGCTCGTCGATAGGGAGCTGAAAACATAGTCTACCGGCACCTCTCTATTAGGTTCCTATAGCAGAAAACCCGTTGTCGCTAACAAACCTCATGGGAACTCGGATGCCCCAGGAAATTTCCCCGCCAAAAGGAATTACATAATCAGGAAGAGAGCTCTTGGCGCAGCGGAGAGTGAACACCTTCCTCGGGGTGGTCCGGAAAATCAGGGAGCCAGCCAATAGGAGTACAGATCTGCCCAGATACCTGGTACTGTATCATGCATGTATTGTGGAAACTGGAGGGCTCGAGTTACGGTGCCCGAAGAAACCAGTCAGATAGAAGACGCTACGTTGCAGCGACCGTCTATTCACACACTGTCAGCGGTCTTTTTATTCCTTAAGCGGCCCGATTAATTTCAAAAGTAACCTGAAGCCTGCAGATAAATCCTAGCGCAACATAGAATCAGAAACACACCGTTTTCGAACCAGATAAGAACCAAAAAAACTATTTTGGACAGTGAAATTAACCTTTACAATGGATAGCTTCGCCGTTGCAAATTTATATTAAAATAATAAATAACACAGCGATTAGGCTGAGAAGAAAAAAAGCCAAAGGAAGTGGGAGTTTGGATTTTCTATTTCTATTTCAACTTTTTCATTAGTGCTCGACATAACTATGTTCGATAGTGCTTAAAAAGTTTCTTGCTAAGTCTACCGTATTGAATAGGCTTACCGTAAGGCTCGGCTTGGGAAGATATCCCTCGTAAAAGCAACTTAAGTACCGGGACACCTAAAACCCTCTCGATGGGCTGTTTCGTCGCCAACGCCTATCCTCAAGTATGTAGGTCATGGTGCTCATTCGTCTAGTTATACAGGAATCTTGATCAGAAAATTTTGGTAAAAAGGCACATGGTCGCTGGAACACCAAAAACCCTTCCTATGGGCACCACCAGTTCCGGATGCTGTAGACGGATCACAGGTGATCACTCGTGGACGAACCCGGGAAGGCCAATCATAATGGGTTGGGGGCAGTGGCACATCCCCCTACCACTTCCGGTCCACGTGCGTGGGTATATATCGGCGCTGCCCGAGGGTCTTTTTCTTTCTTTCTCTAGGCTGGTGAGATAGTTGGCATTTTAGGGGCGAAATTCTCCACTCTTTGCTTGATTCACGAATTCCCTCTTCCATCCTCTCACTAGCTACGGACATTCCCGCCATGTATTTTCTCTTGTTTTTACTAATATTGAGCTTATTCAGATCTTAAAGAGCCTCAAATCCGACACATGGCGGGGCCTCAGTCGGATATGGTTGTCTGATATATACTTGAGTAGGAATTCTTTCAATGATCACGTCAGACACAAGATATGTGGAGGAAGCGAAAAATAGGGAAAAGGAGGTGAAGGAGGATTGGAGAAATTTTGGGAACTCGGCAAGGGAGCTTTCGTCGTCGTCCAGAAGCAGATCCAGAAAACTACCGGCCACTATTGCATAGCGGGGACGAATAATATGAGGGTTCTCCCGGGCTCGATTATTCTAGGGAGCTCCTGGTGATGGCCCTATTGGCAAAGGTTTGCGTTCTCAACCTGAAGGGGCCTCACCCCGGTTTACCACCCCGAATGGGATTTTCCCACTGTGGTCTAATGGCCGGGTGTTATAGAGTCCATCATTATTTGTGGAAATCTTGGGATGGTTCGAGGAACCCGAAACTCCGTATATTACTATGGAATGACTAGGGGAAGGGGATCTCACCAAGTATATCGGTACACCGCGCCACAAAAAACAGTTCGAAATATTTCAAAGCAGATTCTGGAGAGCCTCGAAGTGGTGCATCAACAGGGGATGGCTCATCGGGATCTAAAGCCTGAGGTATAATCCTTCTGGGAAACGACCTCGCTTGACAAAACCTTTGTAGTTTCTATGCTCCCCATTTAGGCCAAACTAGGAGGGTTCGGGATACCAAAGCGGATCCCGGCTTAAGCCACCACAACCTTTTACACCCAAGTGCCAACTCCGGTCTGCAGCTCTCCCGAAGCTCCGGGGTTGGACGCCGATAGAGAAACCTTAGACTTACGAATTTTGTTGATATTTGGTCACTCGGATGTGTGATATATGAGTTACATTCAAACCGAACCCTCCTAACCACCTGCCGCTTCCACTGGGTGAGCTTTTGTTACCGTGGAAGAGATTCACAACCCATGACCAAATCTTTAGTTTCTGTATGCTCTAACAACAAATAGCGCATACTTCAACCGCCGGAGAATCCAAAGATCTCTTAGATGATAATTGTGCCATTAAATCCAAACCCCCAGCCCACCAATTTTCGGGATCTGGGCAAGGTCACACCACCATCATGCAAACCCCCGTCAGGGATGAACGAGCCGGCACTGTATAATACCAGCCCGTGCTTAGGGCCGCCGATATTGGTCAAAAGCTTTTGCCGGATTGGCTACTTCATCTCTTGTCTAGTTGAAGGAGAACGAAACGATACTAAGCCCATCCAAATTCCATCCAAGGCTTGAGGAACTCTGATCGACCAATTCTTCATCGTGCTGATTTGCTCTTCAAATGGTTTGTGTGCTTTATCAGTTGTCGGGTGGGCAGTGGCAGGGGGGACTAACAGTGAGTCAAGAGATTCTTTGTTTTCGAGTGATTCTCTGTGGTGTCAGTACTGGGGACATAGCTGAAGGGTTCACTAAGTTGGGATTGTGGTGAGGTGATCTTGAGTCCCGAATTGCCGCTTCCACCATAAAATACCCAAGCGTCACGATGGGAAGGAAAATCGCTTAAGCACCCGTTAGCTTATGAAGACTGCAGCTATGAACCGTCTAAAGTTATTGCACTAGCTCCAAACTTGTTGATTTATTCATGTATCTCACTTCGCTTATCGACCGGTTCCATATACCACAGTCTTCCCAAGCGTCCAGTCCGTCCGTCCTTGGCTTCGGGCGGGACGGACACCGGTTTCTGGAACTCTGCCCTGGACGGACGCCTATCCTGTGGTCCGTCCTAACCACTACCCGGACGGCCGGCCGGGCCCTGTGGGTGTCTCACCTGAAAATGGCCCTACGGATGTGAGCCGGGCCCTACAGATGACGGCCGGGCCCTATAGATGACGGCCGGGCCCTGCGAATGACGGTCGGGCTCTACGAATAACGGCCGGACCCTGCAAATGACGGTCGGGCTCTGCGAATGACGGCCGGTTCCCGGTGAGGACGGCCGGAAGATGCCATTTGTATTAAGACTCCCGGGCCCGGGCGTCAACCCTTCGAACGGCGGTCATTATCAAGACGGACGCCATGCCCTGGACGGCTATTTTGGAGAGGTTAGTCTGGGTAATTTACTAGCTTTGCTCTAGCGACGGGAAAGGTTTACGCCCATAGATCAGCAAATTGCTCGAAGTCGTCAGGGCTCAGAAAGAAATCAACCCCCGCCACATGAATAAGGAGTACACTGTGGTTGCGAGCGTAAAGATGCGATAGCGCATGAGCAAGGAATACTTGATCACAGGACTGTGAGAGATTCATGGATATGGCATTACTCGGACAAACCCTTGATGAAGGGAAACGCTAAGATAGGGATAGCCTCCTTACTAGGGAACCCACATTGGCGGAGGAAATAAATTGAAAAGCTGCCGATTCGGCGGAGTCCCATAATGGGAGTTTAGCAACGCCCCGCAGATGCATTAGGGGTGGACTGGAGGAAGGAATACTTAGAACTGTCTTTGGATTTCAGGCGGAGCACGTTGTACTTCTCCCGTACCTACAGTTTCATCCTTCCAAGGGCCCAGTTGACCACACTACCCTCGAAATATTATCTCTTCAAGATCTATCACTTGGTCATTTGTAGCAGGTAGAGGTCGCCTAGTAGCCAGGCAGGGGCCAAAACACACAATAAGTGATAGTCTCCGAGCTATCACTACACAGCCATCATGGGCGGAAACAGTATAGAAAAAAAATTCAAAAAGTAATCCGCTACGATAGCACGCAAAATAAAAAGTGAGATTTTTTTTCCTTTCATTCTCCCAGAGTTGTGGGGTGTGGAATGTTCATTCCCATGAGTCCAACCTACTGAAAAAAAGGTCAAAATAAATATATATTACACTTCGGGCATGTCAAATATATATATATATATATATTTCAAAGCTGAGTTTCAAAATATCTGTGGGGTCATTATGGCTCGAAAACACGCAATTTTGATGTGTTTTGGCCTCTGTCCAGCTACTTAGCGACCTCTATTGTAGCGCTATAACGCTATACTAGACTATGATAAAATCTGGTAAAGCGCCATGAATAACCATAAGCCCACTAGGAGGCCCTAATTAGCCCAATATAGTAAACAATTTAGGTCTCAATGAAGATGTGAGAGGAGAGGGAGGGATCACAAGTGACATTCAAAGGAGGAAACATGATTCAATTTAAGTTTGCCCAACCCATAATTCGCCGATCACATACCGCATCAATTTTTCCTTCAGAGGATTTTTTGGCTTCATCAGTGGTCGGACGGACGGCCGAGGGTGAGCCCTGATGTGGGTCACAAAAATATTGGTGTCCGCGTGATTGCTTGTGAAAAAAAAGGAAGGGGTTCCCAGTCCGGCGCCGCAGCACGGCGGTCTCACACCCCGCATTACCCCTACCGCCCCAGTAGGCGCACAAATCACAATGCACAAGAAAATCGCTGAAACACTGCCGCGTTGTTAGTTTAGGAAAACCATATTTATGAAAGGTCTGGTGCGCTGTTATCAGGATTCTCGATCCCTTGGTATTATATCTAAATCCGCTTAGGGATTTATTTAATATATTGGGACAAGATAGTGGCAATTAGCTTTCTCCAGTCAAGCGGGTATCCCTTGCTACTAACCCAACACCCGCAAGTCCGGAAGCATACTTGAGAGCTGAGTGGAGACTCTTAGAGGAAATGAGTTGACTTTTCCTCTCTAAACAAGAGGACGACATATTTGTGTGAAAATTGCACCGGTGATATTATAACTGAGAGAAGTACAGGGTGAGGTTCATGATATTTCAATGTTTACTGAGCCGCTATCATTGCTAAATTGCTCATGTTTGCTCGGCGCCGTGGTAAACCGTGTTGTCACAACAATAGCCATCCGTACCTAATTTCGTGGTGAAACGCACCCGCTCGAGTAATGTTATACCGAACCGGTGTGGGGGTGTCTTGTTTGGGCTTTGGGATTTGGATGGCGTGGTCGACCGATCTAGCCCCCGTGGAAAAGATGCGCACCGACAATGGGAAATTCAGAAGGATAAGCTGTAGGAGAGTGAGAGGAAACATTCACAGTATAATACTACGATGAACATAGAGGAAAGAAACAGAACTCAATTTAGATAGACAGGGAATGTTGCTTTATTGCTTGTCGGTATGTCGTGTCCATCCTCCCCCAATGGGGATGGTGTGAGTTTGTCTCCCTCCCGCTGTTGGATAGAACAGGAAAGAGAAAGAGCCTGTCTATATACAAAAAATAGTGAGCGCCAAGACACCCAGAAATGCAACCACATCCTAGTAAATCTTTAACTTTCCCACACTCGGGTATACCGGGATGGAGGCCACCATGGCTCCTATTATTACACTAGGGATCTGGAAGTAACATTTGCAAGGGGATAGGCTCTTGGCGCTAAGCCGCATCATCTCTCTGAGAGCCATCGTGTGGATAATGTCATGGGGCCAGTAGAAAATGTTACGCAGCCCCTTAGCACCCTTTTCCCAGGCAGCAATATTCGTAGGGGGAGGGGATGCTCTTGGCGTCGAGCCGCAACAATGCACCATAGAATTATAGAGGAGTGTCTTCTGAGCGCTTCTATCAAGCTATATCTTCTGGAAGAGGTGGTTGTTATTGAAAATTTTCGGAAATTATTCCTGTTACATTTAAGTTGATTTCAAGTGCCCGGCACCAGACCAGTGGTTCGCTAGGATTGCCAAAGTCCCTGCTAAGTTTGTGTAACATGACACTTCCCCCTTCAATTCTCGTCTTCGGCTCCATTCTTGTCTCAGTGGTGGTCGAGAATTCAGCCACACCGCACAGCTGTCAATGCTGCCGAAGATTTGTACGGGGATCTCATCTTTTCCACAAGATCGATGGTAAGCTCCCCAACCCACCCCCTTACATGGGTAAACCCTGCAGCCAATCAACAAAGAAAATCCTCCAACCAAATAAGATGCAATGCGGGGAAAATTTATGGTGGGGAAGCAGGGCCCGATATCTGGTCTCGTCTTCCCATCATCCACCACCATCATCGCCGTCACGGACCGTATCCATATGATTTCGTAATATGAAATTACGGTGCCGTGTGCCTGGCAACTCAAGGCAAGATTTTTAGCCCATTGGAATTTCAACAAGGATAACCCACCACCGGGATGTCTAAAAATCATGAAAATGTCGGGGGAAAAATCCTCAGAGAAGCTCTTTTCAATCGGAGAGCCCAAGTGTCCAACTCATTATCTGCAAAGGTCTAACAGCGCATAACTCGGAAAGCATACCCAGTAGCAGTTATTATCAACTCCGGTCGATGGCAAGCCTTGCCGGCCGATAGCCAGAGCATTAGCACCATACCATATTGCAGCATTCGCACCTCGCGTTAGAGCGGGCAACCTGGCCCCGCAGTTAAATCACACCCTGTTCTGAGGCCCTGCTCCTTGCCTAAGGGAGTGGCTTCAAGAGCCGTCCTTGGTGAGGTTATATTAACCAGCCAATACCTACCTTCCTCCGCGGGTAAGGGTCGCAACCTTTTTATCCCCAAAGCCCGCGGCAGAGGAGGGGGGGGGGGAACGTATCATAGATCAAACCGCAGGTCAAACTCTTCTATAGTGCAAATGGACCCAAACCGGGTCCTCCAAATACGCCAAATGCGAATCCTAACTAGTCAACCACAACAAGAAATTTTGCAAAAGAAAAACCGCTAGGTTGAAGCAAATTCCATGGAGAACAGGGTAGCGGTTTTTCTTTTTGAATAAAAGGCTGTCAGCAAAAGTAGTTAAAGATTAAAAAGTGAAAATTTTGGTGAGAGTGAAACAAGTGATACAATCTACACACTGCTATGCTAAAATATACTGTGGAGTGGATATAGGTAGGGTAAACAATAAAAAACCATGGTCTGAAGACAAAAGGTTAGCACAAGGTTATGGAACAGTTATTTGAGGTTAACCAGTTAAATTTATTACTGGTTAAGGAGTTCCTACCCTTATACCCTATTTCTATGGGCATCTCTTGTCATTACCCGGATCGGCTGCAACGGGTTTCACCGGAATTCCTGTTTCATCGGAGGTCCCGCCTTTAGATGCTTTGCATCATAGTCCACAGGCAATGCCGGTGTGAAAGGAGAACAAGACGTCGGTTCGCTCCACCAAGCTGTCCGACCAGTGGCATCTAGGCCAACATTGCACCGCCTATACCGGCATGCGTTACCCGCCCTAGACAGAGGAAAAAATATGCTGCCATCTCCCCCTCAACCATGGGCGGCTGGCGAGAGTGAAACGGGTTGAAGGTCTTTCGCAAGAGTCCGCTAGCCGTAGCAATTGTACGGGGCATCATCACACATACGGCACGAGCACCTTCAATACCGGTACTC
This sequence comes from Tuber aestivum, assembly GCA_900010015.1. NCBI lineage: Eukaryota > Fungi > Ascomycota > Pezizomycetes > Pezizales > Tuberaceae > Tuber > Tuber aestivum. The sequence continues at coordinate 267,235 of LN891021.1, read as the reverse complement.
CGGAGGCAGGGTCGAAGCCTCGCAATTGCCGCGAAAGCAACCCCTATGTCAGATATCATACGTGACACCACCCAATGCCTCCCTAATACCGTAAGTTACTGGACAGCACCAACACAAAACACAAACCCTGGCTGGCGCGTGTCGGGGCCACAAACTCACAATAAATGACGGACTGCGCACAATGATTGTCCTGCAATCGGCGAACAGAGCACCCGTACCGGCACTCTGACGAAGGCTTGGGTATCATATGGCATGCAATGCCTTGTTGACGAAGCACTCACTAGAGCCTGTCACCGCTCCGGATAGAGCGAGCATTAGTATTACAAATTTCAAAAGAAAGCCGCACTTGTGAGAGGGAAATTTCATATTTCATTCCTTTTTACTTGAAAATAGCACGAATATGCGCAATCTATTGAGAATGCAAATTACCATTAAGGATTACTGTATTACCTAGCGGCGAGCAACACCAGCGTAAGGCTTCCAAGGCTTGACCTGCCGATTTCAGCTGTTCTCTTCGCTGCGAAGGCCCAAAATATGGGCCGGGGCGCAGGAAGGTGGTATATCGGAATCCTTCCTTTGCCATGGGATATGCTGCTCAGCATCTAACATGTGTCTCTGGACCCAAATGTCTTCAAGAAAGATCATTCGCAACAGTTGCCCTTACATATCAAAATCGTGAACTCTGTAGATATAGCTGCCCAACCAGGGATTCAGCCCTGCTTTCCCCAGTCCTTTGCGTTGCGATCTATACCATAAGCGTAACGGCATTAGTACTCGAAAACGGTCAAACACAATAAGTCTCCCCTCTTCCCCCCCCGAAAAATAGGGGCAGGCTTTAAATGCCCGAAATCCGGATACTAACCCCAGGAGGTGGGTGTCTGAAAGTGGTATAAGCCTCCCAAGGAGTCTAGAATACCCCCTCTCGACCCGGGTCGGCAGGGGTAGTCACGATTAAACTAAAGGAATACGGTGAGGATCTGGGGACAAATGAGGTTTGAAACGATTCGGTACTGGCAACATAACCACCGTATCGACCCGATAAACTGGTTTCGTATCCCGAGTCCTGCACAAAGCATTGATCCTGCCACTGCGGCGTGAGTAGTGTTGTGCACGAGCCGAGCGGACTCGAGCCAGACTCGAGCCGAGCCGGGCTCGAGCCCTTCGAGTCCGGGGGGGCCTCGAGCCGAGCGGACTCGAGCCTGCTCGAGTCTCTTGGCGCTGCTGCCGCTTATCCGTCAAACCATCGAAACCTCCTACCGCCGCAACTCCATGTCTCATATACCACCACCTCCGCCTACCACCACCCGCCTCCTACCACTACCAACGCAGTACAAAAAAGCGCAATTGGATGGTAGGTAGGACTATATGATTGCTTATGCTAACCAAGGCCTGGCTTGGGCTACCGGAGGTGGAAACATGGGAAGAGGTAGAGGAAACCCATGGGGAAGATGGA
>LN891021.1:205316-264793 GCA_900010015.1 Tuber aestivum | reverse complement strand
CGTGAACAACACTAGTCACGCATTAACTCACGCGGCGTGAGTTAATGCGTGACTCGAAGGAAACAATGTGGTAGATCACCTAACAACCATCAAATGCACGGAACCAACGCAGGACTAGCGTACAAAAACCTTATCCTAACCACACATTGACACAAGCGCGCCCTGGGGGTTCCGAGTCATGATATGGTTGTCATTATAATAGGACCGCCAGCGAAAAGTGGAAGTCCTAAGCGTGGAGCTTTAGCAAGTAGGTATAGTATCATAGTGGGTAGGTAGGTATGATGGGCAGTAGGTAGACAATGACAGCTAAACCCGCGGCCGAAAAGGGGAAGAAAAAACACAACTCTCGCCATCGATGGCGATCAAAACCTAGGTATCGTCAGCCGCCTTAGAGTGAACATCGAGTACGGTACTGCTGCCTACGCCTATGCTGACGAAATATTAAACAAACCCAAAGTCTTATCGCAAGGTAGGCTCAGCTTGCTAAACCACATCCAAGTTGCCTGGATAACAATAACGGTAGTACCGACCGTTCGAAGTACACTGAGTTAGCAGAAAAGAGAAAAAAGAGACTCCTCGAGGTGAAGTGAATAGGACAAAGCCGTCATGGCAATAACCCGGGTAGCTGGTCGCGAGAATAGTTAGCTGAACCGTTGTAAATGCTGATAGGGCTGGAAGAGGGGTGACGCTTACGGCATATCTAACACCCTACCAAAGTAGAAAGGTTGCTACCATATCGGTGGCACCATATTCCCGGGAGCGTGAGTCCGACTCTCCACTACTGTTAGGTCCTGTCTATCCCATAACAATCCAGCGTCGTATGGGATCGCGATTTTCCATTACCGGTAACAGGCTGCACACTGTGTAAGTAGATCACTTCCCGATGTTAAGCCGCGTGCGCGCTACTATTAGCCATTTTTTAAAGTCTTCGTAGTGCAGGTGATGGTCCGGGTTATAGAGCATTAGAAAAAGGAACTTGAGTAAAGGAAAAAAAATATTCGAAAAATATTTTACGAACCTAAGCAGTCTCTGGGGAATCTGGGTATACTTGCATGATTAGGAAGTTGAGATACAGCGATGTCTCCCAGAATTATATTATTCGTCCATAAGCCAAATCCGGCCATGACATATCTAGCTATTCCCAAGTACGGCGGGAGCTTTGTAATGGCTCGCCTAGTACATACAATGCCAGGGTGAAGCAACGTGAGGCAACTGCGCAACTGGCGCCGGATTTGTTACCTTGGGGCTGACATGTGGACAACATCCTAGTTTAACTGACATAATCGCGATGATATTGAGGGATGTTCGGTCTTTGGTCTCCGTTCTCCGGTCTTATCCATCACTGTTTATCTGTGAACGCCTGCTCCTCACATTTACTCAAGTGAGTTATGCTGCGCACTCGCCATGGACCACTCCTATTCCTAGATCGAAACGCCTAAAAACCCCCCCGCATACGCACGCCAAGCGAAGTGCAGTTGTGAGGTGTGTGTGACTTTAATGTTGGGCTGGTCGATCGGCCGGCGGTAGTTACGGGGGTGAATGAGTGAATAGTAGGCTGTTCGGCTGGAGGGATATAAGTTTACAGCTCTCTTCGGCTACCCAAAAACATCATCCATTCTTCGAACCGGCCTCAGTCGTTCCGGCATTGCACACCCACGTTTTCAAGCTAATTCGGGACCCAAAAAGCCTCAAATTCAACACATGGAAAAGGTTCAATCCGATTTGGTTGTGCGGTATAAGCTTGAGACTGAATTCTTTCAGGATCATGTTCGGCACACAAGATGCGTGGAGAAAGCGAAAAATAGGAATAAGAAAGTAAAGGAGGATTGGAGCAATTGCGGGGAACTCGGAAGAGGAGGTTTCGGAGTTGTCCATAAACAGAACCAAAAGACTACCGGCCGTTATCGTGCAGTAAAGACGATTGTGAAGGGGTTACCCACCGAGTTCGATTATTCTAGGGAGCTCCTTGCGATGGCCATATTGGCAAAGGTTCGTACTCTCGCTTGTGAAGGGGTGCGCCCTAGTTTGCCACTCCTACCGTATCCCGTATCGTGGTCTAATGATTAGATGTTTTAGTGGCCGTCATTATTCGTAGAATTCCTCGGATGGTTCGAGGAGCCCGAGACTCTCTATATTGCAATGGAATACCTTGAGGAAGGAGACCTCACCCGGCATATCGGCACACCACTACCGCAGGAAATCGTCAATGATATTTCAAAGCAAATACTCGAAGGTCTAGAAATAATGCACCAACAGGGCATAGCTCATCGGGACCTAAAGCCTGCGGTATGATTATAGCCACCAAACACCCCCCCTTGACAATATCGCATGGCGGAATACTGATGAATGTGTAGAACATCTTTGTAGTTTCTATGTCTCCCGTCTGGGTCAAACTAGGGGATTTCGGGATATCGAAGCGGATCTTGGCTCAGGATACAACATCCTTCCACACCCGGGTCTCGACTCCTATGTATAGCGCCCCTGAGGTTCTGGGGTTGGACTCGAATAGCGAAACCTCGGACTATACGAACTCTGTTGACATTTGGTCCCTCGGATGTGTGATATATGAGTTACTTGTAGGGGAAAGGTTATTCATCTCGGACTGTCAAGTATTACGCTACTACTTGGGGAAGTGGTGCGTTCCCGAGGATAGATTAAAAAGGTTATCACCCCCAACAGATGATGCCGGAATTTTATTACTAAATTCTATGCTCGCAATACAACCCGAGGATCGCCCTACCGCGTCAGTTGCGCTACGGCATGTGTGGTTGATAGGTGATAAGGGTGACAACAAAAACGGAAGAGACAGCCAGGGCGGTGTGGCGCCGGGTCGGGCCGGGGCTACGGAAGGCGGGAAAAGCAAAAACAAACTAACCACTCACGGCAAATCGAAGAAAAGAAGGGGCGACAGAAACCCGATTACCCATGGGGACACAGACTATACCCCAGGAGACCTGGCTTTCGGGGCCAATGCGGGGTCGCCTAGGGGTTGTGGTTCTACTACCCCGAAATCCGTAATTGTCACTTCCTCCATGATGCCGCCAGATGCACCCTCCATTGAGGGCTCACTGACTCGGATGGAACCCCTGGGGTCGCAATTGGTGCCTCACAGTTCCCATGCAATTCATTCCAAGGCCGCCGAGACGTGGGGGGAAGAGCTGATTGGAGATGCTCTACAAACAAACCCTCAAGGTGACACCCAGAATACCAGGCTCAGAGCAGCATAGACCTATAAAAAATATTTCTAACAATTGCTTACTGAATCCCAGACCTCCGTCAAGCGATCCCTCAACGCCAAACCTTCTCGGTAGAAATAGCCTCCAATCTACCCCTGGGACAAATGGCTCGATGGAACACACCGCAAAGCACAGACCCCCCTCCCCCATCCCCGGCGAAACCACGGACAGAATTGCCGACTGGCGAGCCTGCCCTACCCGGCAGAACATATTCAAGCCACAGGATTCGAACGCTTCAGAGAAAACCCCTTCGAAAAACCCCGCCATTAATACCCAATGTACGGGAGACAGCAGCAACCATGACACTATCAATCCAACGCAAACCCCCAATACTGGATGAAGCACCAATGCAGGATGGGGCTCCGACGTTGGACAGAACCCAAATTCAGGCTGGAACCCTAAGAAAAATGCTAGTATTGGCTGGAGTTCTGATGATTGCAGGAATCCTAAGCAGTATCATATTGCTTGCCCGAACCCCGACGGCGGAGGAAATCGGGGCCCCCAAGGAAACCAAGACCTCTAGTATCTGAGCACGGGTCAGACCGAAGGGCTGTTAGGACCACACTTACTCAACTACAAACCATGGTTTGGCTCGGAACCACTCACACGATGCATTTTGGGGGACATTATTGGTCTTAGCCGGTCTACAGGCATAGCTGCCATACCATGGTTTGTAGCCGCAAGTATATGTATCGCGAAAACAACCTCTTTAAAAATCAATACCAGCGACGGACGGGAAAGGTATGTAGGAATTTGGAGGAAGAGATTTCGTGTTAGGGAAGACCCAGTCGGGGTCTGTATCGAAAAAATAAAAAAAATACCAAGCCTCAGAACGACCACTCGTGATTGCAGGGCCATCATGCGTGTATTTACACTATCGGATCTGTGCTTGCGATTCTCGAAACAAATTGCTCGGTGGTGAGATTTTAGAACGTTAGTTAGAATCGCATGACTTACGGTAGACAATATATCGAGCAGTTCAACGGGTGGGCTGGGCTGAGAAAAAAAAGAAAGTCGCCACCGTATCACACTCGACCCACCCGAAGAAGGTAGTGGTCCTCGCCATCCTTTCTTTCTCGTCACCTAGCGCCCCATCGGGTAGTCTATAGCACGAGTACAGTAACTTACCGAATTCGTACAGACAGTTCAGCGGCACCTCGATATTAGGGTCCATATGGTAGAAAAACCACTATCGCTAACGAATCTCTTGGGAAGTCGAATGCTCCACATATATTTCTCCGCTATAGCGGGTTGAGTAGCGGAGGGGGGAGCTCTTGGCGCAGCGGGTGGAGCAAACACCTTCCTCAGAGTGGTCCAGAAAATCAGGGGGCCAGCCAACCGGAGTACAGACTTGCCCGGGTTCCCGGTACCGTATTATGCATGTAAGTATCTGGATACTGGAGCGCTCGGGCTACGGTACCGGAAGAAGCCAGTCCGATACCATGCTTGTGCATGCGTTTGCGATACCACCATTAGCGGAGACCTTCATACAGAAGGCCTTGCGAAGCAGCGAACACCGGACTATTCCCAGTGTCAGTGGTGTTTTTATTCCTTAAACGGCTTAAATAATTTCTAAAGAACGGCGGAAAAGTTAAAGAGTAGCTGGAAGCCTCCAGATACCATACTTTTCCCTTTCCTCCCACAATTTTCGAGGATGAACCGAGTGCTAGAGTGTAGCTTTTACTCAATTGTTTTGACCATTCCCTGGGAATTCTTGGCACAACATAGCATCTAAAACATACCATTTTTAAACTAGACAACACTATCAGAAACCTTGTTTGAGCGTGGAATAAACCTTTACAAAGGATAGCTTCTCCTTTGAAACTTTATATTAAATAATGAATAACATAGCAAATGGTCTGGAAGAAAATGAAAGCCAAACGAAGCTGGTGTTTGGATTTTTTAATCAAACTTTTTCATGAGCGCTCTACAATCTAAATTTTATTCTGTTCCGCATGTCTGAAAAGGTTTTTGCGAAGTCCGCGGTATTGAAGGGGCTTACCGTAAAGCTCGGCTTAAGGAGACATACCCGGAAGAGCCACTTAAATCCCCTAGCACCCAATGCCCTTGCAACGGGCCGTCATTGCCTTCATTGCGTATCCCCGAGTCTGCAGGTCATGGTGCCCACTCGTCTGGTTATACAGGAAAGCCAATCTGAATTTTTTGGCAAAGACACGGGTCACAGTAACACCAAAAAGCCTCCCTATGGGCACCAGCCGTTTCAGATACGGTATGCAGGTCATAGATAATCACTCGTGGAAGTTAGGAAGGCAGTGCTAAATCCCGCTACTACTCCTAGTTCTCGTGCATATCTATATATCAACGCTGTCAGAGGGTCTTTTCTTCTTTCTCTAGACTAGCGAGATAGCTGGCATTTTTTTAAAAAGAAGACGTCGGACCGTCGAAGCGGATAGCGATAACGAACATGAACAGCGGAGGCAGGTGGGACAGCGAAACGGCGCCCGGGGCAACGGCCAATGGGCGGAGAGAGGAATGGCGACACCACGAAACGAAACGCCAAGATCCCACAAGAAACGATCGCACAACTACGGAGCGGTGAAAACTCTTCGCTCCATCACCCAGACCTTTCTCTTGCACTCAACTAATTAGCGGTAAAGAAAGGAGTATATATCAGCCACAAAACAACGAAGTCCTAACCTTCCAGGTAAGACTCCCACTTACTGGCAAACAAAAAGCTAACAAAGGAAAGACAAACTCCTACTGTCCATAGCCGACGCTGACCCCCCGACCCCCCCTATGGCCCTCCCGCTTTCTTTCCAGCCGATGCCTTGCTCCGAGACCTCCGCGCATTCCCGCGACCGAAATGCTTTCCCGAAAACCTGACTGCGCGAGGGGGCAGAAGTGCGCCCGAGGCCATAGCGCACTCCCAGCCGGAGATACTATGCGAACAAACGAAAAAACCATCGTACCGGGCAGCACCTCGCGATTTCCAACATTCCCGGCGCGAAATTCTCTACCTTTTGCTTGATTGGCGAATCCCTTTTCTATCCTCTCACAAGATACCGACATGCTCGCCGTTTATTCTTTCTTTTTTTTTTGCCAGTTTTGAGTTGATTCGGATTTGGTTGTCTGGTATAAACTTGAGATTGAATTCCCCCAAGATCATTTTTGACACACAAAATATGTAGAGAAAGCGGAAAATGGGCGAAAGAAGGTGAATGAGGGCTGGAGCGATATTGGGGAGCCCGGCAAGGGAGGTTTTGGGGCTGTCCATAAGCAGGGCCAGAAAACCACTGGCCACTACCGCGCAGTAATGATGATTAATAGAAAGGTATCTTGGAGGTTCGGTTATTCTAGGGAGCCCCTGGTGATGGCCATATTGACAAGATTTTGCATTCTCAATTCCAGGGGGGCCTGCCCCAGTTTACCACTCCGAATGAGGTTTTCCTGCGGTGGTTTAATGGTCCGGTGATATAGCGTACACCATTACTTGCGGAGTTCCCAGGATAGTTTGAAGAACTCGAGACTCTCTGTATCGCAATGGAAGATCTCGAGGAAGATCCAGCGGGTCTCGAAGAATTCCGCCCATAATACCGGCGGTAGGCGAGAAGACAGAAACCAAGATCTCACAACGCCCATCCAAGGAATAATCCCAACCCCCGACGGAACTCTAATTCCGGACCGAGTCTTGATGCTGGCTCTGATACTAATGCTAGTTCGAATCCTAAACAGAGCTCTAAGGCTGACTAGAGCCCTAAATATAACCCGACCGCTGGCTGGGGTCTTAACGATGGCATCCTACACAAAATCCTAAAGCTGACTAGACGAAATCCCCTTATGGTTCGAGCGGGCCAAAATTGCACAGAATTTTCTCTAATCCCAAATTCTGTAGGTTCAATGATTACAAAACCAATTGAAATAAAATAAAATAAACTAGCCGTTAAAGAGAAGATAAAGAAGATTATTGGATAGTAATTCCATCTCCCTATAACTTTCCTACAGCAGAGGCCGAAAACTTGAATTTGCAGAAAAGTGTTACATCAATATTAGTAATATAAATTAACTTAAATTAATATAACTCCTTATAGAGACTGGTTTATCAAAAGTGGGACGAATTAAACCCCATTACTCGGGCACAAGCACATCAAACCATTTATCAGGAGAATCTCACCCTCAGCACTTGGTCTTGGGATTACGGGTGGCACAGCCACGAATCACTTTTTTCTCCGCCTCGCGCATGTTTTGGCCTGCTAGAACCATAGATGGGACCGAAGCCACTAGTAGGCGAACACGGATTAGACTAAGAAAATGGTACCAGCGACGCTGGGGAACGGGATCCAGGAGACCGAAGTAGATCGCGTATCACGGAGGACAGAAACGTGAAGTGGAGCGAGAACATTAGGCTATGTTCCCAGTTTGGCAGTTATGGTTTTACTACCAGCGAAATTTCAGCCGTAGTCCAGGGTTCGTGCTTATGTCTCGTAAAAGGAGTTCTCTCGGTGGTGGAGTTTGAGGGGTTTGTTGGTTGGTTTGGATTGCACGACATATATGTCTAAAACGAGCTTCCTACGTTTAGGCTGGGGAAGCTGTGTTTATAGGTTAGCGGACTGAAGCTCAAAAGTTTGGGGATAGATAGACCTTCAAAACTTACTAGCCAAATACTTGGGATCTCTCACTTCATCGCCGGTAGAAATCCTTCTCTCTCTCGGCCGGCCCGACCCCACTCACCGAAGACTTAATAAAAAGGTATTTTGTAATCTCCTGTGCCACACCTCGCGGCCATTTCACAGAGTTAACTTACATTTCACTTGTTTTCTTGTGATGAATGGGTGATTTGGTCCTGACCACAGTAGCCGATATGTGCGGTTGCGGGCCTAGGACTATATCGGATCGGGTGCTAGGTAATCCAAATTTACTCTCCCGGAAATGGTGCAAAGCAGGGAAGAAGGCAAGCAGTTAATCCCCTCTAGACAGAAAGACAGGAAGAAAATACTGGACCTCACCAGAGTTTGCAACTTCAACGACATAGTACAGTACAGGGGGTGGAAAAAAGTAATGCGACGCTCGTACAATACAAACTCCTATTCATGAACAACATTGGCAACATATAGTACTACCCCCTTTCCACAACAACATTCAATAAATAAAATAAGTAAAGGAGATAAAATAAAATAATCCTCAGTATTCCCTGAAAGTGAAAAAAATAAAATAAATAAATAAGTAACGAGCTTGGTGCCCTTTTCTTTTAATAACCTCTCTATCCCACTTTAGTATATTGTGGGGGGACTTTGAGACCCAGTTTTTCCTCCAATTCAGCAGCAATCTTTCTGAAAGACCATTCTGCTATTTTTCAGAGAGTGATAATACAGATTCAATCATCTCATGTAGTTTCTCACTCAAAGTGTTGCTTCTTCTTCATTAAAGATCATCACCATATAATAGTTTATGGATTGATCACTAAATTATTTTATTTATTATTATCTTAATAGTATGTACTTAGTTATTTAATTAGACTACTTATGCTCACTGCTCAGAGTTTCTTTTACCTGCATATTGCCTTCCAGAATTTTTCTGACAGGCCATAAGGGACTCTGTCAGTATTGCAGGAGGGGGGTTGGTAGTGGAGGTGCGATTGTGCAGAAGGCGGTTGCAATTGTGTCGCACTACTTCCTTCCCCCCCCTTGTACAGCCACTCCTCAAAAGTGTTTGTAATCCGAGACCTGTTTGATCGCGATTTCACAATAGGGGTCCGGGCTGTGGGGTCGGTGTTGGGGTTCCGTTGCCGTTGTCAACGATCAATCAGCAAGAATGTCAATTGCCGGTAGGAATGGCAACGCCAAAGGGTTATAAACTAAATGATAACAATTACAGTTGAAAGAAAAATAATGTATCGGCTAATGCCACGCTTAACCTCGGTTTTCTTACAAAGCAATGAATGCTATCTGCCGTAGTAATTGGTACGCACATGTGACCGTTAGGCTTTCGACTGTTGTCTAGGGCAATTTCAGAACTCGGGCGACCGGGGGGGCTATGTTCAGGGAGCCAGAGAAAATTCAACTACAAAGCCGACCGGTATTAGTTGTTTTTCCTTAGGATTTTTGAAGTCTTTTTTACTGAGGGGAGGTAACTGACAGATATCACAGCGATAAAGCGAGCAGAGCAGGAGAAGACCTAGCCAAGCGTAACTTGGGGGTGATTGGAAACGTGCGGCCATAGGCCTCGTTCCCCTATTCAGCGTCTTAACTGAACTAACCCGATATATAGAAGTGACAATAAAACCTAAAGAAGAAATCCAGATCCTTACATGGGTCGCTGCGTGCCTCTCATTGGTGACTATCGAAGGAACGCGGGCGGGATGACATTATATACCGGTAGTCCCTTGCGCCCTTCTTTCTCAAGATCTAGACTTACTGGTAGCGGTCACAAGGGGGTATGTTCTTGGCGCTAAGCCGCATCCTCACGCCGAGAGCTGTGGTTCTTATCCTGCGACCGAGCCCCGGCTACGGGCGCTGTACCGTAACCCTTCCCTCGGGGTGGAAAAGGGTCACGGCACACAGCGCAATAACTCTTTGTTTGTATTAACCCAACCACGGACGAGCCCGCCTTTTACATAAAGGGATACTAGCTCCCCCTATCCAAGCCAACCTCCAGTAACGTCAATTTCTCGGTCACTAACGTTTGTTGGCAGTGCTATCATCAACCGAGCTCAGGGTTACCTCCCTCGGCAAGCCAAGTATTCATCCGCTGTTTTCGAGCTAAAGTTCGGTTAATCAGACGAACCCCATGCACTCGTCGCAACGTGGCGGACACCAAAAATTAGTTTTCCTGCTCGGGTACTTATCCACTCAGGCTAAAAGTTGTGTTTTTCTTGGGTGATATCAGACATAAAACGCCAATGGAGCACTGAAAGGAAGCCCCGGCATCGCCGGAATTGAATAGGACTTTTCTGCTTTAAGTGATATGCCACACCTAACTTACACAGAATAGGAACGATCACTAAGAAAATAATAGTGATTCGGTAGCCGTGCCCGGGTTGCTACCGTGTTTATGTAACAAATGGGGAGTTCCCTACCTTGTGGAAAGCCTCCAACATCCCTGACAGTTTAGGGTTGTGCTGGATCTCTGCCCCACAGGAACTTCAGCCCCCGGCAAACCGACTCCAGTGGTTCTGAGTATGTCTACAAACTGTACCCGAGTGCAATATTTCAGGGAAGAGCTGGGAAAGCATGCGAGGAGTTGTTTTGGTTAAGGGGGGAAAGGTATTGGGCCCATGATTTGCATTTGTTGGGCGATGATTGCCCCTGTAGAGGGAAACAAGATGAAGCCGAAAGGTCCCGATATGGTTCTGGAATCACATAGTCTAGCCTTGCGCCATACCCAGCCTTGAGCTGTAGGGTGCGATTAGACGTGCTACGAGACCTTCAACCGCTCGCCTAGTGGATGTTGGGCACAGACAAAGTTGCGGTGTGAGTGCAATGGCAGCAAGTGGGAGGGAGCTTCCACACACAACATATCAGCATTGATCGATTGGCCTGATTAGTGCTTTTCTACGGGAGAGACATTTTTCTTTTGTTGCATTATTTAGGTTTTTACTGGTCGGATTGGTTAAGGATGAGCTGTCGTGCAGATATTCCTTGGTTGCTGGTTGGTTAACCTACGGTACACACCCAGCTCTTGTGCATATACATGGGGGGGCCGCTCATCATCCAGGGATCAAAGGGAGGTTTACCTCCTACTCCTCGTGTGGTCGCAGTTGGCAAATGTGGTATTCAAGAGAAAGAAGGTAAACGGGAGGGATATAAGGTAACAGCGCTCTTCGCTTGGCCCGGAAATATTCACCACATTCTTCCCAAGAGCTGGGATCATTCTGACCCCTCTCTCTTTTTTTCTAACTAATTCTGAACTAATTCTGGACTCAAAGAACCCCACTTTCAACCTATGGACAAGGCTCGATCAGACTTAATTGCGCTATATGAACTCGAAACTGAATTCTTTCAGGATCATGTTCGGCACACAATATACGGGGGAAAAGAGAAAAATAGGAGTAAGAAAGTGAAGGAGGATTGGTTCAACCGCGGGGAGCTCGGCAAGGGGGGTTTTGGAGTTGTCCATAAGCAGATCCAAAGGACTACTGGCCGGTATCGCGCGGTAAAGACGATTGTGAAGAGGTTACCTACCGAGTTCGATTATTCTAGGGAGCTCCTAGCGATGGCCATATTGGCAAAGGTTCGTGTTCTCGCTTATGAATTGCGCCCCAGTTTGCCACCCCTACCGTATCCCGTATCGTGGTCTAATTGTTAGCTGTTTTAGTGGCCGTCATTGTTCATAGATTTCCAGGGATGGTTCGAGGAACCCGAGGCTCTATATATTGCCATGGAATATCTGGAGGAAGGCGATCTCGCCAAGCATATCGGTACACCCCTGCCGCAAGAAACGGTCCGGAATATTTCAAAGCAAATACTGGAGGGCCTGGACATAATGCACCAACAAGGGATAGCTCATCGGGACCTAAAGCCTGCGGTATGATTATCATCGCCAAACACCCCGCTTGACCATATCGCATTGCGGAATACTGACCAATCCATAGAACATTTTTGTAGTTTCTATGTCTCCCGTCTGGGTCAAACTGGGTGATTTCGGAATATCGAAGCGGATTCAGGCTCACGATACTACAACGTTTCACACCCGGGTCTCGACTCCTATGTATAGTGCTCCTGAGGTTCTGGGTTTGGACTCCAATAGCGAAACCTCGGATTATACGAACTCAGTCGACATTTGGTCCCTCGGATGTGTGATATATGAGTTACTTGTAGGGGAAAGGTTATTTGTCTCGGACGGTCAAGTATTACGTTACTACTTGGGGAAGTGGCGCTTTCCCGATGATAAACTACGCGGGTTATCGCCCCCAACAGATGATGCCGGAATTTTGTTGTTAGAATCCATGCTCGCAATACAACCCGAGGATCGTCCTACTGCGTCGGGTGCGCTGTTGCATGTTTGGTTGATGGGGCTCAAGAGTGACAACAAAAACGGAAGGGACTACCAGGGCGGGGTGACGCGAGGTCGGGCCAGGAAAACCGAAAGCAGGCAGAGTGAAAACAAACCGGCTATTCATGGCAAACTGGAGAAAAGCAGAAGTGACGAAACCCCGATTACCCGCGGAGACACAGACTATACCCGACGGGATGTGGCTTTCGGGACGAAGGCGGAGTGCCAAGGAGGCAGTCATCCCACCACCCCAAAATCCGTAATTGGTATCTTCGCTACGACGCAGCCAGGTGCACACTCCGTTGGGGGCTCACTGGTCCGGGTGGAGCCCCTGGCGTCCCAATTGCTGCCTCACAGTTTCCATGCGATCCGTTCTAAGGCCACCGAACGGCGGTCGAAAGAATTCATAAGCGATGCTCCACGACCATATCCTCAAGGTAACACCCAGAATACCAGACCCAATCTAGTATATGCATATAGAGCGTGTTTCTGACAAGGGCTTTTTGGATCCTAGACCTCCCTGAACCGATCTCTCAATGCCAAACATTTTCCGTCGAGATAGACGTAAATCATCCCCGAGGACAAATGGCCCCATTGAACACACCCCAAAGGGTGGACCCCCGACCCCCATCCCCGGTAAAGCCAGGGCAGGGATTTCCCGCAGGTGGGCATACCCTATCCCCCAGAGCAGGTTCTGGCCGGCCAGTTCGGACGCTTCAGAGAAAAAAATGCCACACAATCCAGCCATTGATACCCAATGTACGAGGGACAGCACGAGTAGAACCCATGACACGATCATCAATCCAATGCAAAACCCCAATGCAGGAGGAGACCACAACTCAGGGCGGGACCCCCGAATTGGATAGAACCCCAATGCCGGCCTGGGCCCTAAGAAAAATTCTAGTATTGGCTGGAGTTCTGATGATTGTTGGAATCCTGGGCGGTACCCTAATGCTTGCTCAATCTCCATCGCCGGGAGAGTCGGGGCCTTTGACAGAACTAGAACTGCCAGTATCTGAGCACGGATCAGACTAAAGGGCCATTGGGACAGTTTTTTCTCAGCTTTTGGCCATGGTTTGGCTGGGAGTCAGCTCACATGATGCATTTTGGGGGCCATGATTGGTCATGTCGGTTTACATGCATTGTTGTCATACCATCATTTGTAGCTACAAGTATATGCATCGCAAAAACAACCTCTAGGAAAACAATTCTAACGACAGACGGGAAAGGTATATAGGAAATTGGAGGAATTGATCTCGTGTTAGGGAAGACCTAGTTGTGGAGTTGTATCAAAATAAAAAAATACTGTACCAAGTCCTAGAACTATCAATCACGATTTTAGTGCCACCACGCCTGTATTTACATTATCAAATCGGGGCTTGTGATGTCCGAAAGGAATTGCTCGGTCGTGAGATTTTGGAACGCTGGATGGAATCGCATGACTTAGAAAATATTTCGAGCTGTCCAAAATGTGAGACTGGGTTAAAGAAATTTTTTTAACATAATATTATCATACTTGACGTATCCTAAGGTGGCAGTGGTTCTCGCTACCCTATCACTCTCCTCACCTAGCACCCTATCGGGTAGTCTACACGATGAGCCACGTGTGCCGAACTCGTCGAAAGGGAGATGGAATTCCTCACACAAATTTCTCAGCTATAACGAAGCACGTTGTAGAGAAGACTCTACTTGTGCTCACCAAAGTGAAGAGTTTACGCCCGAGGTCTACTATCGCAAAAGTGCCCGACCAAAACGTTCCGCCCGACGCCAGGTGTTTCCAGCAAAGTCTGTGAAAAACGGATATCTCCGGAGTTACAACCCACGGAGTCGCTTCGTCGAAAACAATTAGAACACCAACACCAGCCAAAAGAAACTACTCCAGACACTCACCCGCAAAGATACGAACGAAAATTGAGTTCATTTCTTACGATCATTTCAACTAGTATGAAAGTGACAAATTTTTTTCTGGGGCTCCCGAGAAAGGGGCACATAGTAATGTAACCACAACGTCCCGCTCGGCTACATTCTCTCAACGGTTTTTTATTCTAGTTTTATGTTATCCGCAGGTTTGATAACACAGCGCGAGGGTTTGCTGGACCCCCATACGGAGGTACAGCCCATAAGTTTTGTATGTTCCACAGAGGCTAAGGGCGACGAGTCTCGCTTGTGGAACCTACAAAACTTATGGGCTGTACCTTCGTAGGTATAGTACCGAGGTTATCCCAGTGGGTGACAAAAATGGCTGGTTTGGCTAAAGAAGGTCACCGGCGAAGGCCCCTTTATCCAGTACTGTGCTGTGCGGACAAGCAACCGCTCAGCCGCATCATTGGACGAGTAGATGGACCTATGGGGACAAACGTGGACATTCGTGGACATTCGCAACCGTATTTTGCCTATTTTGTTCTTCATGCGTCACGGATTCGTTAGCATTCCCGGTGGAATAGCGGTATCTACTAGTAACCAGGCGCCAGGATCTCCCCGAAGGCTGAGGAGAAGGACCAGGATAACCCAGACCGAAACTAATTCGGTTAATAAATCTCCTCTTTCAACGTCCTTTGCTTCTTTTTCCTTCCCCAGCCACCTCTTCTATTCAGTGATGGCTGCAATCGTTTTGCTCTTCACACCAGCTGACACTACCAGTATTCCTTTTGACCGTTTCATCAGACTAATATCCTTTTAAGGTTATTGTACTGTACGTTAGCATGATTAACCAGGTATCACAATGCAACCGTACGGACATCTATCTGAACCCTCAATCTCTCGATAGATAACTACCAAATCAACAAAAGAATTTACGGAAACAACATGAATACACAGTTAAAATTAACACTTTGTATACCAGCCATCTACCTCAATAGTTTTCTCAGTTCTGTGTTCTGGTAGAGGTATAATATGGTGGGTCCAGATGTGGAAGGCTGTGATGTTGAATGATCGAGCGTTGTCGCGCACACCAAATATTCGGTTCATTATGCTAGAGTAAACCTACGATAAATTACCCTATTAACTCACTCAATTGGACACCACGCTAGGACGTTGGAGTTGCCTTTCCCAGTAAGGTCGCGCGTGCTTTTCTTTTTGATTGCCTGTTTCCCTCCCTAATCCACAGGAGGAAATTCTGGACGTCTTAGAGTGATGTCCAATTGAGAGTTAATAGGGTACTGTACTGTACTGTACCCTGGGTATGGGTGTGACCTCCACCATCCACCGCATCTCTTGTGATATACAGGTCGGTTTACCGGTAGTACGGCACGAGTGCTCGAGTGCGAGTATCCTGTGGAAAATCTGAGGCCGGTTATTGAAATAGTTGCCAAGCAACAGGTACCGAAAAGGTAATTAAAGCAATATTGCACCCTTGGATGAATTAATTCAGATGGATCCAGAGGCTCTAATTGGAGCGTTCGGTAGCTCTAGCCAATTGAGTAACCGTGCTTTTGGTCCCTATTTTCCGGTATATCTTTTACTAAGAGCCTCTAAGGCCAGTAAAATACCTTCGCGTATTCGAGCGACAATACTGGTACAGTACCATGCGGGGTGAAAAATGCACCCCACCTGTTTTCTGCTAGGTAGACTAGGCATGGCGCTAGGCTAGGACATTGAAGTAGCCATGGCGCTACCCCCCAGAAGGATGCCAAGCGCCCATGAAGGCTGGCACCACTCCCGAATACCGGTACCGTATTGTGCTGGCTTTCTTGAGGCAAGCATCCATTGGTTGGGTGACGGCTTAATCAGGCAGTGAAGTTACGGATTCCCAGGCAGGGGTGGTAAAGGACCGCCCATTCGAACACCGTGAAGTCTGTCGACCGGGCTGCCACAAAGATCTTGGACAGGCGCTTTGGGAGCAATGACTGGAAAGAAGTGCCAGGGGGATCATTAACCTGTGTGGTTACACACACATAATTTCAGCCAATAAACCCAGAGCCCAGCACACCCTCTGTCCCTCTGCACACACATGCCAGCTCTCTTTTGTGGCAGAGTTGGCTGGGTATGAGATTTAGAACAGAGGGGAAAGGGCAATGGGGAGGGCCGTATGTACCTAGAACGGCGCTATATAAACAGTAGTGCCGTAGTCGAACTTTTGGCCTGGTGAAATATAAATTAACTTATCATTCTTCGCTTGAGCCGCAAAGTTTCGCTTTGAGCTTCTCACCAGCCGCGGCCGCCCTAACCCTGCACTCCCGCTTTCTCAGTTAATTAAGAGCGGTTACGCGGTCAAATGGAGACCCAAATTCGACATATGGACAAGGCTCAATCCGATTTGGTGATATGGTATAAACTCGAAACCGAATTCTTGCGGGATTACGTCAGGCACACAAGATATGGTGAGAAGGCGGAAAATAGGAATAAGAAGGTGAAGGAGGATTGGAGCAATTGCGGGGAACTCGGCAAGGGAGGCTTCGGTGTCGTCCATAAGCAGATCCAGAGAACTACGGGCAGTTTTCGTGCAGTGAAGGCAATTGATAAGAGGCTACACTCTAAGCTCGATTACTCAAGGGAACTCCTTGTGATGGCCGTATTGGCAAAGGTTTGAGTTCTCACTCCGAAGGGACTTTGTTCCGGTTTACTCCCATTATGGAGTGTTGTTATTAGAGTCTAATGGTAAATCGTCCTAGCGTCCATCATTATTCGTGGAGTTCCTGGGATGGTTCGAGGAGCCTGAGACTCTGTATATTGCAATGGAGTACCTCCAGGAAGGTGACCTCACTGGGCACATCGACACACCACTACCACAAGAAACCGTTCGGGATATTTCAAAACAACTACTAGAAGGTCTAGAAGTAATGCATCAACAGGGGATAGCTCATCGGGATCTAAAGCCTGCGGTATAATCCTTACCTCTAGACTCCTTGTTTAACCTGCATCACAGAATACTGACGGATGTACAGAATATATTTGTGGTTTCTATGTCCCCCGTCTGGGTAAAACTAGGGGATTTCGGAGTGTCGAAGCGGATCCAAGCCCAAGCTACTACGACCTTTCACACCCAGGTGTCAACTCAAGTGTACAGCGCACCCGAGGTTTTAGGGTTAGACTCGAATAGTGAAACCTCGGACTATACCAATTCCGTCGACATTTGGTCCCTCGGATGTGTGGTGTACGAGTTACTTGTGGGGACACGGTTATTTGTTACAGAGGGTCTAGTATCCCGCTACTTCTTCGGGAAATGGCCTTTCCCCGAGGATAAACTAAGGGGATTATCACCCCCAACCAGCGAGGCCGGGATTTCGTTAATAAAGTCAATGCTCTTAATACAACCCGAGGATCGCCCCACAGCGGTGGGCGCACTGCGGCATGAGTGGTTGGCGGCCTTTGAGAGCGAAAATAAAGATAAGAGCTGCGGTCGGGGCGGAGTGACGGGAGGTCCGGGTAAGGGAACCTGGAGTAGGGCGGGCTGGAACAAAGAAGCAACCGGCAAGCCGAAAGAAAGCAGCGGAAGAAACCCGATCAACTTCGACGACACAAAACACACCCCAGGAAATGCGGTTTTCTGGCCTCTTCCGGGATCCAAACAGGGTAGTGGTCATACAGGCCCGGACTCTGCAATTCTCACTTCTGCCGTGACACCTCCGGCTCTAACCCTCACTCAGAGCCCACTGACCCATACATGGCCCCTGATGTCGGAATCAGTGCCCCGCAATTCCCAGGATACTCGCTCCACGGGCTCCAAGGTGCTAAGGAAAAAAAAGTTCCACAATGACCCACAAACATGCCCTCAAAGGAGTGAGTGCTCCGAATACCAATCCGAACTAGTATGTGGAGCGTGTTGCTAACTAGAATTGGTTCCTGGATTCTAGCCCCCCCGCAACCGATCCCTCAACACCAAACTTTTGCGGTAGAAATTGTCCTCAATCAACCCGGGGGGAGGGCAGACCGATGGAACTCACCCCAAAACACGGGTCCCCCTCCTCCATCACCGGTAGAGCCCCGGCAAAAATTACCGACCAATGAACCTGTCCTGCCCGTCACGGTAGGTGAGGATCCGGTTATTCGGCAGCCTCAGACGACGATGTCTCGCAGAATTCCGTCCCTTGTGGTGGCTGTCGGGGACACGGCAGAAACCACGACGCGCTCGTCTATCCAATGCAAAATCCTACCGCCGGTCGAATCCCTCATCGAGGACCGGATCCCGATACAGGAAAGAACCCCGGTTCTTGCCGCAACCCTAAGCAGAATCCTGATATTGGTTGGAATTCTAATGCTAGCTGGAATCCTAAGCAGCACCCTACCACCTTCCAGAACCCCAACACAGGAGGGTTTCGATATCTCAGGCGGAACTCAAACTACCAGTAGCTGAGTACGGGTCAAGCTAAGGTTCTGTGGGCGCAGCATTTACCCTATCCACAAACCGTTGTTTAACTCAAAATATGCACGCGAAACCAATTTTGAGGGACCATGGCCGGCTGGTTTTCGAGCAAGGTTGCGGTTCCACAGTTTAATAGAGCTATACCAGCGACGGACGGGGATGGTATGTAGGAAACCGGGGGGATAGATCTCACACCATGGAAGATAAAATTGGGAAGTTGTATGAAGATTTGGGTTAAGCTTCAGAACCATCAGTTATGACCCCACTGCGGCCCTGCTTGTATATAGTGTCAAATTAGGGCTCATGCCCCCAAAAGGAATTTGCTCGGTCGCCAGAATTTGAGGTGTTGGTTGGGATCGCGTGGCTTAGACCTTCACCCCAGATAGGGTGCCAAGAAAGATACGGGAGGGAGAACCAGCACCTCTCTTGGAGGGGATATCACTATCCTGTTGCTCTCCACATTCTATCAAGTAGTCCACAGTATCACGAGAACAAGCTGTGTCCACCCTCTTAGGGGATAACTAAAACAGGTCCTCGGTCTTTTCGGGGCGATTCAAATGTTCCCAAAGTGGAGGAATCTGGAGGTCATCGAGAAGTGAAGAGATACACAGACCAAGCGATAAGTTCGACTGCACCATTAGTCTAAGTGATCCTTTGCTAGCTGCTCTTAGCGCGATGACTAGGAAGGTTTATGGACAATTCATGAGCACGATGTGCAGGAGACACGCACTTCAATAATGTGGCTTTCACGCCCCACGAGTCCAGCCGGCTAGGATAGAAGGGGCCCCCTGGCACAAGTTTGACACTTGTCCCAGTCCGTGAGTACCGAAACGGATTTTAAAGAGATATTGGTATAATACAAATATCCCTTTTGCACCTGCGCAAAAACCTCCACCAGGCTTCTTACCACGATGATCTGGGTATCAAGGGTAATTTCCGCGCTTGCTTACATAATACACACAAAACAGGGGGGCTTCGCAAAATTAACTTCGAAAACTATACATGGGTAATTCGAAATTCTACTATGTCCACCAATATTGCTCTGATTGAAAATCAGAAAGCATAGAATTATAGAGGAGTGTCTTCTGAGCACTTGTATGAAGCTATATCTTCCGAGATTGTGTGGCTCTGGTTGAAAAATTTCGGAGATTATTCCTGTTTCGATTTTAAGTTGATTTCAAGTGCCCGGTAATTTCCAGTGAGGGTTCAGAAGTAGTGTTGCCGCCTGGATCCCTAACAGTCCGATTCTCCCTGTATCCTACGTAATACCGTACCGTTGCACCGGTACCGTACCGCGTGGCCCGATTCACACTAATCCATTATCGAAGTACGGTAGCAACGGTATCGCACTGGTGTTTGCACCGTATCGTGCTATTAACAGTGTAGCACTTGTTGATGACCAAGCCCCCTCTTTCTGAGAAGCTGGTGCACGAGCCGCATAGTTCCAATTACTAGAAACCGACTCGCACCCGTACTACATACTTGTGGATGCGGGTAGGCTTAACATTCGTCTTCTTTTATCCTGTTCTCAAGCGAAAAAAACAAAAAACATCCCTTAACAAAAATGAAACCCAATTTTGAGCATCCCTACGGAGAGTTTTCCTCAATCATCTCACCTACTCAGGGTCTCTATTTTTTCTTTTCATCTGGGGCCTATTCCAGACGCTAGGCCGCGTCCAACCCCCAGGAACGTCCGGTCCTGGCAGACACTAGATAACACCGGTAACTAATAATACCATACACTCTAGTACTCGGAGGGTTAATATAAGGAATTTCTAGGCATGGCGAGGGATAGAATGAGAGTGAGGAGGGAAAGGAGGACGAAAGTTGGAAGTTTGGCAGAGATAGCACCCATCGCAGCCATTCTCTCTCCTTTACAGGTAGCGGATAAGAGGGTTAGGGGAGATCCATGCTATTAGCATGATTGGTTTGATGGGAACTCGAAAAAGGATCTCCCCTCAAAACAAACTGACGTGTCATAAGCCAGCCCTACTCTTCGACTACCGGTAGGCGAATTGAGAAGCTAACTATCGAGAGAGCCAATCGGCCTTTGGTACTTCTGGTTGACGGGAGGTCGGGATGTCAGGCGTGCTCTTGGCATGGCAGGTTTGGAACAGGGATGAAAAAGGGTGCAGAGGTCAAGCGTTGAACCGGGCTGTGTGACCATTGTGATGAGATCCGCCCCCAGTTTTACCTTTCCTGGCCCCCTCTTCCATGTTAGCGCTGATTGAGAGCTTCTCACGGTTTAATAACCCTTTATTACTGCCTGGAGTCGCCACGAGAAGCCCGTCTGAGTTAACCTAGCGTCGTTCGCTCCAAATTCACCATCCTTCGCTCGACTAACAAACCTCCACCTCCCTCCTTTCACTAGTCTCAGCCATTCTTGCCCTACCTTCTGACTTTTTCAGAAAATTCAGAGTGAGTTTGGCATTAAAATACCTCCAGATTAAGGAAATGGATAAGGTTCAATCCGACTTGGTTGCGCGGTACAAACTCGAGACGGAATTCATTCAGGATCATGTCAGGCACACAAGATATGTGGAGAAAGCGAAAGATAGAAATAAGAAAGTGAGGGAGGATTGGAGAAATTGCGGAGAACTCGGCAAAGGAGGTTTCGGTGTCGTGCATAAACAGACCGAGAAGACTACAGGTCGCTATCGTGCAGTAAAAACGATTGATAAGAGGCTACCTCTCGAGTTCGATTATTCTAGGGAGCTCCTTGTGATGGCCATATTGTCAGAGGTTAGTGCTCCCGCCCCCGAGAAAATTCCCCCCGTTTACCGCCAGTACGGGGTTTTCTTGTTGCAGCCTAATATTTAGCTGTTTTAGCATCCGTCATTATTCGTGGAGTTCCTGGGATGGTTCGAGGAACCGGACACTCTCTATATTGCAATGGAGTACCTCGGCGAAGGCGACCTCACCAAGCATATCAGTACACCGCTATTACAAGAGACAGTTCAAACCATTTCAAAGCAGATGCTCGAGGGTCTCAAAGTAATGCACCAACAGGGGATAGCTCATCGGGATCTAAAGCCAGCGGTAATATTTCCACTACCAAGCACCTCGCTTGACTGACGAATGCATAGAACATTTTCGTCGTTTCTATGTCTCCAGTCTGGGTCAAACTCGCAGATTTCGGAATATCAAAGCGGATCCAAGCTCAAGACACCACAACCTTTCATACCCGGGTATCAACCCTAGTGTACAGTGCGCCCGAAGTTCTAGGGCTTGACTCCAATAGTGAAACTTCGGACTACACGAATTCTGTTGATATTTGGTCCCTCGGATGTGTAATATATGAGTTGCTCTCAGGGTCCAAGTTGTTTACTTCAGAGGGGCTAGTGTCCCGCTACTATTTCGGGAGGTTGCCCTTTCCCGAGGGCAAACTAAAAGAGCTATCGCCCCCAGTGGGCGATACGGTAATTTCATTCCTAAAATCCATGCTTCTTATACAGCCTGAGGACCGCCCTACTGCGGCAGGTGCGCTGCGGCATTCGTGGCTGGTGGACCTCGGGAGTAGTGGTGGGGGTAGTGGAGGCCCCCTGTATGGAACGACAGAAAGTGGGGATGAGAACGCCTGGGATGCTAGGAGCGAAGACAAGCTAGCTGCTCGTGGCAGGCCACAGGAAAGAATAAGCGAAGGGAACCTGATTATTAAGGACGGCTCAGAGGCGAACCCGGGGCTACAAAAAGGTAGTTATCCTGATACCCCAAAATCTCCAATTGGCATTTCCACGACGAGACTTCCAGATACAGCCTCCGCTAAGGGCTCACTCAGCTCAATGGGGCCCTCAGGATCGGAACCGGTGCCCCACAATCCCCAGGCGATTTGTCAGCAGGCCCCTAAGGTAGCGATGACAGAACAGCTCCGGGATACTCCGAAAACATGCCCCCAAGGTGACACCCCGGATACGGGACCTATACCATATATTATAAAACGTGTCGCTAATGAGGATTGGTTCCTGAACTCTAGACCTCCCGCAAACAACCCCCCAACTCCAAACCCCCGTCGTGGAAATAGTGTCCGGTCAACCCCTAGGACAAACAGTGAAGGCTGCAGAAACCAAAACGGCTCAACCGTCAACCCAGTTCAAAATCACAAAATTAGGAGAAACTCTAATTCGGGACGGGATCATAATCCTGGCTGGAATTCTGATGCTGGCTGCGGTCATGACCGGGTTCTCGGTGCTGGCTGGTATCCTGGCTGGAGTTGCAGCGGCAACCGGAATTCTAAGAATAATTTTAATGCTGGCTAAAACCCCAACAGTGGAGGAGATCGGTATCCCGGGTGGAACCCCGTTTCCGCCCGGAGCGCAAACTGCTGGATGCTGAGCATGGATCAGACTAAGAAAACGACTCTAGCGAGGGAGGGGACGGGTATATGGGAAACCGCAGGAATGGATCGGGCGTTAGGGATAGTCATGTAGTATGAGAATTTATGCTAGATTCCCTAATTATAAGTCCTGACTTTGCTATTAGTATAAAATACTGTACCCTTAGACAATTGCAGGATTTAACAAAAAACAAATATCAGTATATAATACCCGCACATACCGTGCCAGATATGGGCTTATGGCGCCCAGAAGAATCTTCTCACTAATGAAAATTGGAACGTTGAATGCTGATGCGTAGTTATGCCATATACTAGGACGAATCTCCTAGATTTCAACTGCGGGAGTTATATTTCTATGCTGTAGGCCAGGATTTGGAATATTGTAGGTAAATAGATATTAGCTAGACGCATCAAAACCTTATCAGTAGAATCTATGAGACGAATAGATCACTCGCGAAAAGGTTCAGCTTTTCTTCCATTTTGGTACGCCGACAAGCCCACCGAAAAGTTAATAAGGCGGAACTGAGAAGTAGGCAAGCCGAGCATAAGGTCGAACCCACCCTTACGCAGTATCCCATGAATAGAAGTTTGGATGAAAAAAATAAATAAGGTAAAGCTAAGAACAAAAGGTCAAACAGTGAGAAACGAGAAGTGACTTACTATCGGAGATATTAGAAATAAGTTCGGACAAATTACGGACACGATGGCACGACCTCCACACCACCAACCCCTTATTTACACTAGACCCACAACCCTAACCCGCTCATGGTCCAAAGGTGCCTTAGCGGCTGGTCAAACCCTTGCGATCCGATAGGGTATGTCTCAAATCAAACAGCCTATCTCCTGGATCCATGAGACATGGCAAAATCTCTTTCATGTATTAGTGTCAAAGTTTAACCCCATATGGCCATTTAGTCACGTGGTTTTAAACCTGCAATATGGCAGTAAATTCTTGGAGGTTATAAACCACGTGACTAAATAGCCATATGGGGTTAAACCTTTGACACTAATGCATGAGAGGGATTTTGCCATACCCACCGATCCATGAGAGAGCTGGTCCCGTTTTTTCTAATGCAGTAAATTTCCCCACGAGTGAGACGGGTTAACAAAGCTTCTTTTCCCATCAAAATTCACAACTCTTCACTTGATTCGGACGTCCTCATTTCCGGCTCCTTACCACTAGTGGCCATTCTGCCCCGTCGTTTTCACATCTTTAGCTACCTGTAATTCACGGCGGACCCGGGAGTCAAATTGCCTCAAATTCATCACATGGACCAGGCTCAATCCGACTTGATTCAGCGGTGTAAACTCGAGACGGTATTCTTTCAGGGTCAACCCAGACATACAAGATATGTTGCGAAAGCGAAAAGTAAGGAAAAGAAAGTAAAGGAGGATTGGAGCAATTGTGGGGAACTCGGTGAGGGAGGTTTCGGTATTGTTTACAAGCAGGTGCAGAAGACTACGGGGCATTATCGCGCAGTAAAGAGGATTTCTAAGAGGGTACCCGCTGAGTTCGATTACACGAGGGAACTCCTTGTGATGGCCGTATTGGCAAAGGTTAGTGTTCCCAGTCTCGACCCCTAGTTTGCCGGTGTTTTCTCATCGTGATCTAATCGTCAACTGTTTTAGCATCCGAAATTATTCGTGGAGTTTCTAGGATGGTTCGAGGAGCCCGAGACTCTGTATATTGCAATGGAATACCTCGAGAAAGGCGATCTCACCAAGCATATCGGTACACCACTTCCTCAAGAAACCGTTCAAATTATTTCAAAGCAGATACTCGAGGGTCTCAAAGTAATGCATCGAGAGGGAATAGCTCATCGGGATCTGAAGCCTGCGGTATTGCCCTTACCACCAAAAACTTCGCTTAACAATATCGCATCCCAGAATACTAACGGATGCATAGAACATCTTTGTAGTTTCTGTAATTCCTTTCAGGGTCAAGCTGGGGGATTTCGGTGTATCGAAGCGGATCCAATCTCAGGACACAACAACCTTTCACACCCGAGTGTCGACTCCGGTGTACGGTGCCCCCGAAGTTCTGGGATTGGATTCCAATAGCGAAACATCGGACTATACAACTTCCGTCGACATTTGGTCACTCGGGTGTGTCGTGTATGAGTTACTTGTGGGGAAAAGGTTATTCGACTCTGTGGGCCAAGTATACCTTTATCTTTTCAGGGAATGCCCTCTTCCTGATAAACTCAAAGGGTTATCACCCCCAACAGACGATGTCGGAATTTCGTTCCTACAGTCCACGCTCGCGATACAACCCAAGGATCGTCCTACCGCGGTAGATGCACTAGGCCATGAGTGGTTGATTCCCCTTAAGAGTCGCGATGAGGGCAGTAGAGACGGTAAAGAGAGGGTAGCACAAACCCCTGATCAGAGTGCCCAGAGATGGAAGAGGGAAGACGCACTAGCTGCCCGTGAGGACCTGAAGAAAAGGGGGGGCGAAGTAACCCCGACCACTAGGGACGACACAAAGCACCGGCTGGGAGTTGTAGCTTTTGGAGTGAATCCGGGATCCCAAAGGGGCAGTGGTCCTATCCCCCCGAAATCTGTAACCGGCGTTTCTACGATGACGCCACCAGATGTGGCCTCCGTTGAGGGCTCACTGGCCCGGATTGGGCTCCCGCGATCGGAACTGATGCCTCACAGTCCTCAGGCGGCCCACCCCGAGGGCCTTAAGGCGGTGTGGAAAGACCAGATGCCCGGCGTTCCACAAATACATACACGAAGTAGCACCCCGAATACCAGACTCAACCCATACATGGAACGTATTGCTGACAAGAATCGGCTGCTCAATTCTAGATCTTCGGCAGAAGAAACCCGAACAGCAGACCCCCGCCGTGGGAATTATCTCCAATCCACCCCTCATCCAAATGGGGGATGCGGCAGAAACCGTGGTGGCGGGGTCGTTAGCCCAATTCAAAATTCTTGTGCCAGGTAAAACAAGTATGCGGGATGGGGCCCTAGTTCTTACTGGGATCCTAACCGGAGTCCTACTGTTTGCCGGGATCCGAAACCTGGCTGGGATCCCGACGCTCTAGGATACCGGAATCTCGGACGGCGCCCTATTCTCCGACTCAACCCAACTCTCTGATATCTGAGCAGAAACCACACCGGGGGAATGATACCAAAGACCGATGAGAGGGGTGTATGAGAAACTGGGAAAATGGATCGCGCATTAGGGAAGATAGAATACTGAAGTGGTATGATTTGGGCTGGATTTTTCAAGGATTGATAGCGCTTTTGCTACCACTATATTTACATTTACGGTGTCGAATTCCGACTCACTGCTCCTGGGGGGAATTCTCCTGGTCGTGAAATTTTTGAGCCTTTGTTGGGGTTGTATGCTTTACTTCATGGGTAGACCCGGTATTCTAGATTTCGGCTGCGGGGGTCATATTTCTATGCTTTGGGAGTGGGGTTGGAAGGTTCATAACAGAAAAGCCGATATTATTAAACCGCGCGAGAGGTGATAGCATGATCCCAATAGTCGTATATAGGGGAGACTGTATAGTGCTGATGAGATTTTATGGAGAAGCATGGATGTATGTGGTAGGGCTGTGGGCCCCTAGTTAGTCGGTGTGACAATATTGTGTATTGTTAGGGGAACCAACCCTGTTAGTGGTGGCTTCCTCTCTTGTCTGTATTTAGTCTTCTTTCGGACCTTCCGATTGACGATAAGAACGACTCCTCTCCTCACCTTCGGTCTTTATCCACACCGTGATCCTGTTGTCTTTCCTCCACTGCACCGAGTCTCGCCATCAACAGGCACACCGCAAGCACCCAAGCCCAGGGCGCACTGCTCCAGAACAGCTCCGTAAAAAGCAGCGAAAGGTGAGAGAAAGTATACTCGACCCTACCTGAGAAGGTAACTCAGGCGGCAGCGCACACGGCTCAATCATTTGAGATTCGACGGCAAATTTACAGTATGGCGATACCACTGTGGTAAAAACTCAATTCCGTAGTGCGAGAGAAAAGAGACATTTGCCAAGGGGTGACTCTCAAGAATATACTTGTCCCGGAGCCTCCCCCAAAGAGAGACTAATCGGGCGTGTAGAGTGAACTAAAGCCAAACGGTGATGACCCTTTTGCTGGTACCCCCCCTTTGCAAGATTAATTCGGCGGAAGATATGGCAAAGATAGGATCGCCCAGCTCCTCCGATAGACAAAAAAACAATCTTGTCAGGGGAGACACCTCTCACGACACGGTACTTGGCTCGGTTATCCGGGGATCAGAGCCGGATCTCCAAATAAACTGAACCCGACCTCCAAATCAGTAGGCAATAAGGACAAATGACAAAGAAATAAAACCTACTGGTTGTATGTAGCTGACGGTATCGTAGCCCTAGAATTAAAGTGCCGTAGTATGGGAAGCGTTCTTGGCTGGTGAGCGTATGAGTGTGGGAGTGCGAGGAGGATAACTTAGAGATCAGGGAGCACATGAGGGGGGGGTGCGGGTGCAGGCAGTCAGGCTCCAGTGGTTATGTAATGACTTCTTGCCTATGGTACCCATCCTGTCAGCCTGTCTGGCTGCCAGGAACATTCCACACTCATTATTGCCAGAGGTTTCTCAGAGCTGCTTGGCCCGCATATGCTGCCAAGGCCCAGCGCCACCCCCCCCCCCCAAGAGGATCTTGGTTTGGATAAGCTCAGAAAGCCCTTGAGGGCAGAAAACACTTCGAGCAGTGGGGATCCCCGGAAACCATTTGGTACTGTGGAAGTACTCTCTAGCGCTCTTGTTTAGGTTTCATTTTTTTATTTCACTAGTTGGTATGATACCCCACATCCCATTGGCCCATCTCACATATGTGGGCATATGGGCTGCCGGTCGTTCAACCGTCAGAGAATTACGAGTCTACGAGTACGAGTACAGTACTCGTGCACTTACGGCCTAGGACATGTGCCGCCCCAAGGTTCCGCCATCAAAAAGCACGTTAAGCCCCCGTCGGGAATGTCAACACTCCTAAATACAGGAACTGGTGCTCCAATCGCCTGGTCGGTTAAACATCATAGTAGCAGCCCCGCATATGCATGCCAAGGAATTAAAATTCCATAAATCTCTTAGAATCATATGGAACTTGCTCCTGTAAAATGTCAAGCCCAATTGATAGACCTCCAGAGAGAAATTCCAGAAACATTTGGGATGAGCAAGGCCTACCTCAAATCATACCAGTTTTCTGTGGAAAACCTTGCAACATCTTGTGAGGCAAATATTTTTCCATTACCAGGTTTTACTGGAGTAAACTAAGAAATTGTAAGGCAAGGCAGGTGATGTTACGCCGATCAACTCCATTCTATTTTCGGGCAAGTTGCAAGTCCTTAGTGTTATGAATTTCTGGTGCAAAACCCCAAGCTACTCATGACTTTTGGGGCTAGGATCGTACAGGCCGTTTGAATAGAATTGTATCCGGACTAATCACAACCAAATTTTTTACCCCTCTACCTAAAACTCCCTAAGCATGCCAGCATGATTCTGTGAACTATCAGTATTCGAGAAGAAATTTTTAAAAATCTAATTTCTCTGGTGATTTCGTAAAAAAAAGAAACTCTTCCTAAAGCCTCTACTGATTTTTGTCTTGTTTTTCCCTTACCGATTCGCTCAGAAGCAACGACCGGAATCGAGTTGTATCTGAACGTCCGCTTCCTCTATAGCCTAAAGCGAAAACAAAAAAGATAGACCGGCTCTACCGGTAAATCACTATTTGGTTAATCGCACAAGAGGAAATAGTAGCATTCTTTCTCCAGAAGGGGCTATTCCCAATTTGAAAACCTCGTTCTGCCTGCCAAAAATAGCAGGTTCCAGTTGTCAAGCACACTAGCGGATAGGAGGGCGGCTAGCCAAGTGTCATGGTAGTGTAACCCGCAGCATGGCACTCGTACACTAGTGCTCGGGTGCGCAAGTCACGTGCCCTTTTTCTAGACTAGGCAGCCATCTTGTCTACTTCCCTGAGCCCGGGAATCCAAGCCCCTACCGGTATGTTGATTTAATTACCAGATCCCCACCCGCGCTCCTCCGCTATCTCTCTTTACCCCTCTTGAGAGAACGATACTAACAACATATCTCTCAGTCAGTTACTCGAGTAGACAGGCAGGTGCTAAAGTGCGGATGTGAATAATCGTGAGAATAAACTAGTAAAACCGCAGGGCCCACTCGAGTATTTGTATCTGGTTGTACTATAGCCGAGCAACACAGCTACACTCTCGTTGTATCACGTTCTCACTGAGGGAAAGGTACTGTGGGAGTGTCTTGGCAGGAACCAAAGAACCAGTACTCAAGTGTAAGGGTATTTGGCTCCCGGTAGCACGAGTAGCACTCGCCCAGCGTGTTGCGAGTGCCAGCGCGGGGTGAGTGCCAGTGTTACCGCACAAGACTTTTTGCCACCACCAAAAAACACTCACCTGCTATCACTCGAATTTCCTAATCTGGCTTAGGCTACACGCAAATGCCACACCTTCGTAATGGATGTGGATGTGACTTTTATCAACCCTCTAGTACAAAAAATTGCTAAGGATGTGAGGTCTGCATCTCGGCTCTGACAATAACACCCATTTCTAGTCAGCCCCTGGAGGTCTACTCTGGTGAATATGATGTAAGTGAATTTTTCTGCTACTATTGCACCTCAAACCGACAGGAAAATTTATTGCGCCGCTTAATTTAGACAATAGATATCGGGCAATGCAATGTGCCGGTACTGTACGAGTACGGTACTCGTACATACCTTGCTGCCAAGACCCCGCCAAGACCCCGCTGGTATTCCCTACCACACGTGACGGGATTTTGGCGAACCTGACAGTGTTGGCATGTACCGTACGAGTAACAACGGATTCTACACCACAGCGAGCCTCCTGCAAGTCTGGGCAACATGATTGGTTGAACGCCGGTTGAGATTGGAATAGTGGCTGGTATTTGGGTGGATGGCTCGCTATGACGGGTGCTCGCTATGGTGTGGAATATTTTGTGTACTAAAAGGTATAAAAGGCCCCCCACCCCCATCCAACACCATAATGTTCTCACTAATTATCACTCGATTTTACCAATTCGGTTAATCGCGTGTTCCCGCTGTTTTCCGCTGCACAGCGATCCTGAGGGGCTCCATTCGAGGGGTCCCGGGGGGGTTGGCATCCTCGTTCTCGATAAGACACAAGTGTCGGTCCCGTCTACCTTTAGAGAACATCTCCCTGTGAGAGAGATAGGTTAACATAGCGTCTTTCCCGTCAGAATTCACAACTCTTCGCTTGGTGCGGATATCTTCATTTCCAGCTCCTTACTAGTCGCGGCTGCCCCCCCCCCCCGCACTCCCGCGCTCCCAGGCGTCGGCGGTTCATCGGTGACCCGGGGAACAACGCCCCCGGAATTCAACACATGGACCAGACTCAATCCGATTTGGTTCAGCGGTGTAAACTCGAGATGCGATTCTCCCACGATCAAACCAGACATACAAAGTTTATTGAGAAAACGGAAAATAAGGAAAAGAAAGTAAAGGAGGATTGGAGCAATTGTGGGGAACTCGGTGAGGGAGGTTTCGGTATTGTTTACAAGCAGGTGCAGAAGACTACGGGGCATTATCGCGCAATAAAGAGGATTTCTAAGAGGATACCCGCTGAATTCGATTACACGAGGGAACTCCTCGTTATGGCCATATTGGCAAAGGTTTGTGTTCCCACTCTCGGCCCCCAGTTTACCCTCTTTAGGGTGTTTTCTCACCGCGATCTAACCGCCAACGATTCCAGCATCCGAAATTATTCGTGGAGTTTTTGGGATGGTTCGAGGAACCGGAGACTCTGTATATTGCAATGGAATACCTCGAGGAAGGCGATCTCACCAAGCATATCGGTACACCACTACCTCAAGAAACCGTTCAAATTATTTCAAAGCAGATACTCGAGGGTCTCAAAGTAATGCATCGAGAGGGAATAGCTCATCGGGATCTGAAGCCTGCGGTATTGTCCTTACCATCAAAAACCTCGCTTAACGATATCGCATCCCGGAATACTAACGAATGCATAGAACATCTTTGTAGTTTCTGTAATTCCTTTCAGGGTCAAGCTGGGAGATTTCGGAGTATCGAAGCGGATCCAATCTCAGGACACAACAACCTTTCACACCCGAGTGTCGACTCCGGTGTACGGTGCCCCCGAGGTTCTGGGGTTGGATTCCAACAACGAAACATCGGACTATACAACTTCCGTCGACATTTGGTCACTCGGGTGTGTCGTATATGAGCTACTTGTAGGGAAAAGGTTATTTGACTCTGTGGGCCAAATATACCTTTATCTCTTCCGGGAATGCCCTCTTCCTGATAAGCTAAAAGGGTTATCACCCCCAACAGACGATGTCGGAATTTCGTTCCTACAGTCCATGCTCGCGATACAACCCAAGGATCGTCCTACCGCGGTAGATGCACTAGGCAATGAGTGGTTGATTCCCCTTAGGAGTCACGGTGAGGGCAGTAGAGACGGTAAAGAGAGGGTGGCACAAACCCGTGATCAGAGTGCCCGGAGACGGAAGAGCGAAGACGCACTAGCTGCCCATGGGGAGCTGAAGAAAAGAGGGGGCGAAGTAACCCCGATTACCAAGGACGACACAAAGCACAGGCTGGGAGTTGTAGCTTTTGGAGTGAATCCGGGATCCCAAAGGGGCAGTTGTCCTATCCCCCCGAAATCTGGAACCGGTGTTTCAACGATGACGCCACCAGATGTGGCCTCTGTTGAGGGCCCACTGACCCAGATTGGGCCCCCGCGATCAGAACTGGTGCCTCACAGTCCTCAGGCGGCTCACCCCGAGGGCCCTGAGGCGGTGTGGAAAGAACAGATGCCCGGCGTTCCACAAACATGTCCACAAACATGTCCACGAAGTAGCACCCCGAATACCAGACCCCCACCCAGACATGAAATGTGTTGCTAACAAGAATTGGCTGCTCAATTCTAGGTCTTCGACAAGGGATCCCCGAACGGCAGACCCCCACCGGGGGAATAGTCTCCAATCCACCCCTCATCCAAATGGGGGATGCGGCAGAAACCGTGGTGGCGGGGTCGTTAGCCCAACTCAAAATTCTTGTGCCAGGTAAAACAAGTATGCGGGATGGGGCCCTAGTTCTTACTGGGATCCTAACCGGAGTCCTACTGTTTGCCGGGATTCGAAACCTGGCTGGGATCCCGACACTCTAGGATACCGGAATCTCGAATGGCGCCCTATTCTCCGACTGAACCTAACCCGCTGATATCTGAGCAGAAACCACACCGGGGAAACGATATCAAGGACCAGAGGGAGGGGTATATGAGAAACCGGGCAAATAGATCGCGCATTAGAGAGGACAGAATAATGAAGTGGTATGATTCGGGCTGGATTTTGCAAGGATCGATAGCGCTTTTACCACCACCATACTTACATTCCCAGTGTCGAATTCGAGCCAACTGCGCCCAGGGGTAATTATCTTGGTCGTGAAATTTTTGAGCCTTTGTTAAGGTTGCATGCTTTACTTCATGGGTAGGGCCGGTATTCTAGGTTTCGGCTGCGGGAGTCATATTTCTATGCTTTGGAACTGGGGTTGGAAGGTTCATAGGTGCTTAATAGATATTGCAATTCGTGCGGTGTCATCACCACGAGCGTGGGTTTTTATATATCCCGTCCGCTCCGGCCTTTCCTCAAAGTTCCAATAAAAAGTACTGAACTGGTGTGTCTCATTTCTCAAGCCCCTTTGACGGGTTAGCGTTCATTTACAGAGTTTGCCTCCAGGGGAATAGGTGCTTTGTGCCCTACCACAGAGGCGCCAGGCGGGACCACCATTCCACGGGGGCCCGGCACTCCAAGAGAACGAAACACGGATTGTCAGACAGCCAGCGACTCGGCCAATCAGTCCCAAGCAGCTCATCGCCGAGGTAAAGGGTATTTATGCTGGTTTGGTGATGGCCAAGACAAAATGTGATTAGGTGGAGGTTAAGCTGCCGTAAGGTTTTGTGATGACTAGACACAGCCTCATATAAATGACGGACATTGCCAAGCATTGATTTCCCTGCATCGCACCTTGCTACGTACGCATCACGACTTCTTTGGCCTCACAGAATCCGAGCGATAGCCCCGCCTTAAGTAGGTTGGCCAAAAAGTATGCTATGCCGGCTCGGATGTGGAGGCACGGGGTATACAGCTTTCTGGAATTGCTTCGGCACAGGTTACCATACTCATTGGAGCATATGTTGA
Source organism: Tuber aestivum (assembly GCA_900010015.1). Taxonomy (NCBI): domain Eukaryota; kingdom Fungi; phylum Ascomycota; class Pezizomycetes; order Pezizales; family Tuberaceae; genus Tuber; species Tuber aestivum. Next base: position 231,764 of record LN891021.1, on the reverse strand, counting down.
CGTTTATCTATACTGCGTATAGAATGATGGCGCTGTTATACGAGACCATCCCTGCCTTTGAAAACACATGGGTTGAATGTCTCTGCGATCTTGGTCGTTATCGAATGGCTGCGGAAGACGGCGGTGCCCGAGATCGTGACGCTTGGGCTGGCGTCGCTAGGTTCTGGCACTCGAAGGTTACGGATAAGCCTCCATTTGTTGGCCGTTTATTCCACCATTTGGCGATCCTCGCTGGACCCAACGTTCTGCAACAGTTGTTTTGTTGGAAATAGCGAGATGCTGCTCGGCATGCTCGCTTTCCCCCTCCCCTCGTTCCCCTCCCATTCCCCATTCCCCTCCCCCCCCTTTCCCCCATGGTTTCCTTATTCGTTTGCGTCGACTGCTCGTTTGGCTTCCGGGGAAGTGCTCCGGCAGCACGGCGGGAGAGCGCACGGCGGAGCGCTGCAGCAGCGCATGGTGGAGCGCACGGAAGGAAGGCGCCGGCGGAGCGCACGGAAGAAAAGCGCCGAGGGGAGGGGAGCGTGGAGTTTGTCTGTTTGTCTTTCCCTTGTTAGCTTTTCTGGTTTGCTCAATGTATGGGCGACTTACCGGGGGAGCGCGAGTTTGTCTTTTCTTTTGTTAGCTTGTTTGCTTGCTAGTGAGATGGGGGGGGAGGACTTGGTTTGCGGTTTGTCGTTCGGGCTTTATCGTTGTTGCGATTTATACTCCTATCTTTTCCGTCAGTAGATAGTTAGAGAGCACGCGCCTGAGAATAGAGAGGGTGGAGAGTGTGTGCGAGTGTGCGATTGTGTGAAAGAAAGAGAAGTGAAGAGTTTTCCCCGCCTGTGGCTTGTGGTTAGTTGTTACTACGAATATTATGGTATTAAATGTGGTTACCAGGATTGGGATATGACTTGTAGTTAGTTAAGTTCAGCTGTTACGAATGTTATGGTATTAAATGTGAGTTGTACGATCGTGCCTTTAGTCAGCGCTTGGCGTTTGTTGTGGGTCACACCTAGTCACTCGTTTGTTTCACGGCGGCCTGCGATCCTGAATTTTAATGTTTTACTATTGCAAAATCTTGGCCATAACATAACCCTTCTTCCCGGGTAGAGAAAAGCACATTAACCCTGTTCGACCCAGCTTTCTCCTCTGAATACGCCAGCAAGAACCATCATGTTGACGCAGGATTCATTCAGCTCCATCAATTTCACTCATATGAATCTCGAAAAGTTTGAAGATGCTCTATTCGATGACCCGGATAACCGAGACCAAAATGTTGGGAAGACGGGTCAATGCCCCTTCAGGGGGTGGGCGGTCTACAAGCACTAGCGGAAGAAATCAAAATTCACAAGGAAAGTTCCCAAACTGTGGCTAATCGTCCGCACACGCTCAGCAAGCCAATTAAACCCCATCCTGAAGCTTGGTGCCCCTCCACAACTAAATGCTCCCCACAGGCGTTCCAGCAAGTCAATCATTAGTTGTGGCGCTCAACCCAAAGATGGCGGTTCGAGATAAGTGTCATATATTACGTGGTCCACGGCTGCACAGTCTTCCCGAACAAGCTCTCGATAGTGGTGGGCGCTCGGGGACAATTCTCGGTCGTGGAGCCACCGGCAGCGGGTGCACGCCCACTGCCGAATGTGTGGGGATGTGGGTTGACCTACCGGGAAATCCAAGGATGACGTCATCAACGGAATACACCAACACATGAGACCCAGGTTTGACACGGTTTTGACATATCTGTGCTCCCGCGAATTTTTAAGGCACGAAAGAGTTGAAATCTACGTCCATCACTTGCGAATTTCATGTGTGGTCGCACCTCGTTGCTAGGACGGCTAAAACCCTGAGTGGACTATCCAGGACAATAACCAACTATCCAGGGGAGCGAAGTGCCGGGCCAAATACTCTTTTTCAAAAAAAGAAGAATCGAATCCCAATTGAGCTTCAATAGTTTGCAGCGATTCCGCATAAGGCCAGCAAACAAAGCCAAAGGGAATGAGCTGGAAATTTCAATAAACAGTCCGGTAGCATTTCCAAGATCCCCCATATCTCCTCGCGAGGTCCCTCATAAGGGATGAGGGTCTCGGAAGGGTAACCCATTGCAAGGGGTCAGTCAAACACCTTCGAAATACGCCCCCTGTTGCCTCGGCGAAACTATCCGAAAGTGACACTTTCCAACTTCATGCACGAAGAGCATCATCTCCATAGACCTGACGGTCCATAGTGTATAAAATGTCTCTGAACACCCGTGATGCTACATCTGGGCTAGGACAGTGGGGAAAGCTTGGATATTGAATATGTTTCCTATATGAATAAGGGATAGGCATTCGCAGATCTTCCTCCTGTAAAACACGCATAAGCCGGGAGAGTGAGATGTGTTCCTATATATCTTTAGCAAATCTTGAAAAAATCGTCCAGGACAAAGAGGAATCCCCAAAAGTGAAATACGGGCCACGGAGTGCGACTGTGTCCAGAAACTTCAATGCCGAGGCCCGCCAAACCCCTAGATCCTTGAAGCCTGGTGTCCTGATATCATAACTTTGAAGTTCGCGGGTGCTCGTGCCAGGGTTGTGACTTGAGTGCCACAACCCCCGAAAGCTTGCAGGCCGGCTTTCAGGGGGCAGTATCACCTGCCATAACGATCAACATAGTAGGAAAAAGTACGAGGGCAACTGGCGCACCCCGATTATGATTTGAAACCTCCCTCTGCCCCCAAATCGGGTTTTCACATCGGAGGGCGTGTAGCGCGCTAAAGGTAAATCGTCGGCCCGTGGCACCTGGCAGGTGGACCTTGAGCCTTTGAAGAAGGGGATTAAAGGACACTATCGGAAAAGTACGATGTACAGTACCAACACAAACCCACTTTCAACCTCTAGCAGATCACGGAGGGGAAAGTACACCACGGAGCTATCTCATCTGCTTCTTCCCATAGCGGTGTCCTTGCATGTATAGTGTCGAGAAGGAAAGAGTCAGCTTATTCAAGGTAAAGTAGAGTAGAGTAGAGTAAGTAAGGCGGGATTCATGCCCTGGTCTACTTGGCCGTTTATAGGGTATTCCGTCGCCTTGGCATTTTAAGGACCAGTCTGGCTGCCAAATGCTCGAATACTTGATAAATGGCCAGTATTCAAACCTTTCCACACTATCAAGCTTACAAAAGAGTATGATGGACAAAAGCTAGTCCCTGTGTAAGACCCCAGCCGCCCCCTGAGGCCAACTGACTCGGAGTCCGTGCACCAAAGCCACTCCCCCCTTCCACCGAGGCCTCCGATCATTCGGCCAACCCCCATTCTCATTCACCCAGCATTTCGCTAGGTAATATCCCAGCCGGATCGGAGAGTCCTGGTTCGGGCCCCGAAGATGACCCCCCTGGGCATAACGAGGTGTGGGCAAGGTTTAGGGATCCCTACGGAACGCGTGCTCTAGCTCACCATTGGGCAAATGGCCTGTTCGGGGGCAAAACTTTCCGTATGAGTCTATCCTTTGACCACAGGGACTCGCCAATTGAACCTCACCCAATGGGGCACAGAATCCCACTCCTGAATAGGGGGTAAAAAATAAAGCAAAGGATAAACCCGCCCAGGCCCAGCTCGGGACGGACTAAGGGAAAAGGTGCCGCTCTTTGTTGGTGAAGGAGAGCCCGACGCTCCAGCGTCAGGTCTCACTATTTGAGGTCCAGTGGTGTCACTGTACTTTATTAGACTCTGCAGAAATTTATTTTGGACAAATGTATTATCATAGAGTGCTGATAGGAGTGGAGGTATAACACGGAACAGGAAGAAAATTAATGAAAGTGTATTCGGTATTGTAGTTGAAGCCCTGCTTAACTTCTGAATCTTCCGGCACCGTGGTGGTTTAAACAGAAAACACAAGACTGCCCCATCCACACAAAAAGAGGACTATTCCATGACACCCCCGATATTCCACATGCCCCTCAACATACATCCCCGGAGTGTATTCCATTACCGAGTTCCGGATTTCCCGAGGTTCCCTCCTCTGCCTGCAGATTCCAAGAGCAGAGAATAGACCGAGAACCCCGAGCAATGCCGACGAACAACTTTCCACAATCCCTAGTCTCAAAACAACATGAAACACAAGAAAAACGTAACTGAAAAAACACTAAGAATACAATAAGGAAAAGTTCTGACCGAGGTGCCAGTGCTTGCAGTAGTCAATGTGAGTACCGGTGATTTTCAACAAAATGCTGTTAAGTTTTCTGCTGTGAGGAACACAGACGGGGTATGTGTCCACATCATGAGGGTGAGGGAACTAGAAGGAAGAGAGAAGGATTTTTTGGGATGGGAAAAAAAGAAGAGCTCTTTTCTACTCGGAAACCTTACTCCGCTAGACCAACGGGCGAGACTAGGGAGGAGGAACTATGGAGTAAGTACATTGGGCCAAGGACTTGCACCGCAAACGATCGAGTGGTTTTCTATGATATGGTTGTTGAGGCGACTATTCTGATCGTCGAGTCAATTGAAATTCTTCAGTATGGTAAATTATTTCTGTGCTTGATAAGGGCCGGCCGATAGCAAGAGAGCCAAAATGATACCCAGAGGGGTTATTGAATTTGTTTGTCTAGTGCACAGGAAACTGTTAGCTGTATCATATGTACAACCCCCCACAAGGGAAAAGGACATTCCGCTCACCTAGCGTTCGCCATAGAACGATGCGAAATGCGCAAAATATCCCGCTGAACCCCCTAGGCTAACCAGGACAATCCCTCAGTCTTTTCAGGTCTATTCGCCAGGAACCAGCACCTACCGGTAATCCTCCCTGACACCCTCAACCGCGTTGGTTCTACATCTTTCCTTTTCCCGGTGCTATCATACTACACTTTGTACCTATTTAATTATTGTAGAACACCTTTATTCTAACTAGGCACACTAGCCAACCTTAGCCGTCCCAGTCGGCGGCCGCCCATCAAGTCTTAAGCTTATCCCTTACCCGGTAATAATGGCCAACGCGGGAAACTGATGCTAGGCAGGGGTAGATGCCAACGCCTCCACAGCAGTTTGGACCACTGCAGACATCCGACCCTGTCCAGAGCCCTGGGTATTATCCTACTAGGGTAACAACGACTGGGTGTGCACGGAGGATCTAGTGTTGATAATGGCTATGCTCGGTGGTGCTTGGTTTGCGCATTCCGAGCCCAACCCTTCAAGTGCTAATTGACAGCAGCCATGACGGAAACAACATCGCCTGCGCATTCTCCAGGGCAATTTTTCCCCCACCGGAAAAAACCTACCCTTCCCGGCCAAGAACCGCCAGTGCTATGGAGGAGAAGGACTTCTGTAGCCGGGGTATCATAGTTTGCCAAGAAAATATTGCTCAACCTCAAACCTCAGAGGCTTCTCAAAAACCACATCCGGTGAGGGTTGTGGCTCTATCGGGTGATGTGGTAGGTCGCTCTATACGCAATAAGGGAGAGAGAATAAAGATATCTGTTATCAGGTTTTAAAACTGGGTCAACTTTTGACTGGAGAAGGGGAATGTCCGGAGCATGCCCGTTACTGTTAAATTCCTTGGCACAGCTAGTTAAAATGTGCCCGCCAAGCAACTAACCTCTATTAATTCCAATGATTGGCAGCTTAACATATTATTACCTGACCATGACGAATATCTGCATGTTCCAGCTAGTTACAGAACCCACACCAGCCATGAATTTCGGCAAGAAGGTACTTGTATAGTAAGGGATACCGTAAGTCGGTGCCAAGGCCATACGATCCATCCAAAGACGTGGCACTAAACGCCACAATGGTGAACTGAGAATACGTTGCCATGTCTTCCGAAACCCTTTACCTTATGCACGGACAATACACACCTCTGCCTGCCCCAATGCAGGTACCGGATCCTCGAAGGACGCTAAGCGCCCGTGGAATGCAGCGCTACTCCCCAACATCGAGAAGACCTTCCCCTTACCCCACGTCATCTGTCGCGTGCCCAACTGCATTGAGAGTCCAGCGAGCCCCATGGTATGATACCGCGATTGGGAATCGACGCGAGTCCCAGAAAGCCTACTTCCGCCAATACCACTAGCACGTTATATGTAACGTTAAGTTAGTGAAGAGAACTCGCGCCATGCCGCAAGCCTCCACGTCAATACGTCGGGCACGGCGTTATGCAACGCCCAGGAACGATGCGTACGAAGGAGAGAATTTTTTTTTTTTAAAAAAAAAAAAAGGAGACAAAAGAGTTAAAATGTGAAACCATTTGAGGAATGAATTCCGATATTAGAAGGTATCGGAAAAAGCAGATTTTTGCGGAGATATTATTTCCGTGAGTACCTGTGGCTAGTGTTGGCTGGACCCGTCACTGCCGGGTGCCTTGTCGTGGGTCTAGCCGTAGTCGGGGGCAGGTGCTCTAGACTCTGGTATAATTATGAACTGCTGATCGGAGTGAAAGTATGACAATAAAGAGGAAGAAACGAAAGTGTATTCTATATTGTCGTTGAAGCCCTGCTTGGCCTCTGAATCTTCTGGCACCATGGTGGTTCAAATAGAAAACACAAGACTGCTCTATTCAGACAAATGGAGGACCATTCCATGACATTCCCGATATCCAACATGCCCCTCAACATACATCCCTGGAGCATACTCCATCACCGAGTTCCGAGTTTCCCGAGGTTCCTTCCTCTGCCTGCAGATTCTGAGAGTCGTGAACAGACCAAGAACCCGAGCAATGCCGACGAACAACTTTCCACAATCCCTAGTCTCAAAACAACATGAAACAGAAGAAAAAGATAACTGAAAATACAATAAGAATATAACAAGGAAGAGTTCTGACCGAGGTGCTTGGAGTAGTCCATGTAAGTACCGGTGATTTTCAACATCTGGGAGAACCGGTGACCCGCCGTGAAGGAGGGTCAGACAGGGGTTGGCGTAGCCCACAAGCACTGTACGACACTGTACTTCAGATGCCAACAAGGCTAGCCACCATCCCCTGTTGCATTTTCTCCAATTCCACGTACGAGTACTTCCGTTTGAGCCTCTGTCTTAGAAGCTCGGGAACTCTCATCTCCTACAAGTATGTCCCAGTGCAGATGCATCGTCTCAGGATCCACCATCTGCAAGTACTGTACGCGAGTGCAATTCGTGTGTTGGCTTCGCCCTTAGATTAGGCTCGCCTATGCACAGGCCAACACCAGTTGGCTATGTCATTCTTAGGAAAACAGACAACTCGGGTAACTTTTATGAGTAATTGTATTGTACTCGAGTATTAAAACCAAATTTCGCCACCCGCCACGACATATTTGTGCACCCCAAGTACTGGAGGGGTTAACTCCCCTTCACCTCCGCCCATAAGTATTGGTGATACCGCAGAACTTTTCGTCGCGAGCAAGGCAAATTAACTAATCATCCTTCCTCCAAAATCCACCACCCTTCCCTAGACAATCAAATCCTCACTTGTATCTCCTCACTTATCTTAGCGTTCGGCCCATTCATTTCGCGTTTTCGGTTAGAGAGCAATCGGTTCACCATTTAAAGAGGGAGGGGGGTACCGGAACCGGCAATCGATTTTGCCTGTCGGGCATGTGATGGGGCCGCAACCCTCACACGAGCATGCCAGTCCCACGGTATATGTGATGAAAGAGAAGGATGATTGGAGAAATTTCCAGGTACTCGGCAAAGGAGGTTTCGGTGTCATCTATAAGCTGAGACACGAAACTACGGGCCATTATTTTGCTGTGAAGAAGATTAGTAAGAAGCTAGCCAACCTCGATTACTCTAGGGAGCCCCGTGTAATGGCGGCATTGGCAACGGTTTGTGCTCTCACTCCAGAGGGGTTTTGACCCACTTTACTTCCCTTGCGATATTCTCTTATGGTGGTCTAATTGTCAACTGCATTTTGATAGCATCCGTCCTTATTTGTACAGTTCCTGGGATGCATTGAGGAGCCCGAGACTCTGTATATTGCGATGGAATATCTCGAGGAAGGCGACCTCACCAAGCATACCGGCACACCACTGCCACAAATAACCGTTCGGAATATTTCAAAGCAAATACTCGAGGGTCTGCAGGTAATGCATCAGGAAGGGATAGCTCATAGGGATCTAAAACCCGCGGTATAATCCTTATCACCAAATGTCTCACTTGGCTATGTCGTCTTGCAGAATATTAACGAATGTATAGAACATCTTTGTAGTTTCCATGTCTCCCGTCCGGGTCAAACTGGGAGATTTTGGAATATCAAAGCGGATACAGGCTCAAGATACTACCACCTTTCACACCCAGGTGTCGACTCCGACATATGGCGCTCCCGAGGTTCTAGGATTGGATTCCAATAGCGAAACCTCAGACTATACGACCTCTGTAGACATTTGGTCACTCGGATGTGTGGTGTATGAGTTACTTGCAGGGGGAAAGTTATTCGCCTCAGCAGGTCTAGTATCCCGCTACTTTTTCGGAATATCGCCTTTCCCCGAGGACAAACTAAGGGGTCTATCACCTCCAACAAGCGATATCGGAATTTCATTCCTAAAATCCCTGCTCGAAATACGCCCCGGGGATCGCCCTACAGCGGCGGGCGCACTGCAGCATGAATGGTTGGTGAACCTTGAGAGCGAGAACGGAGATGGTGGAGACCACAGTGATAGAACGACGCGGGGTCTAGGGCAGCGTACCGGGGGCGAGTGGGGCGGGGACCAACTGGCCACCCATGACGAACCTGAGGGAAGAAGAATCGAAAGAATCCCTAGCACCCAGGACGACATAAATTACACTCCCGGAGATGTGGCTTTAGAGGCGAACGCGAGACCAGAAAGGGGTAGTTACCCTACCTGCACTACCCAGAAACCTGCAACCGACACTTCTGCCGCGATAACACCAGATCTGGTCCTCGTTGAGGGCACGCCGACCCAGACGGAGACTCCGGAGCCGGAATCAATGCCTCACCATTGCCAGGCGACCAGTGCCACGGGCACCGGAGCACTACGCAGGGGGCGGATCAGCAGTATTCCGCTAACATATCCTCAAGGTGATACGCTAAATACTAGACCCGAGTTATCTTTTATAAAATGCGGTGCTAACAAGAATTGGTTGCTGAACCCAAGACCTCCATCACACAATCTCCGACTTCCAGGCTCCCACCGCGGGGACCCACTCCAATCAGCCCTGGGGGCAAACAGTGGAAACGGTGGAAACCGGAGCAGCAGAACCGTTAGCCGGATTGGAAATTCAAATACTGGGTGAGAACTTGATGCGGGACGGGACTCTAGCGCGGGACGCAACCCTACTGCTGACTGGAATCCTGATGCTTACTGGAATCCCAGCCGGTGCCTTAATTCTGGCCGGGATCATAGCCGGAGTCCTAATGTTAGCTGTATTCCTAATACTGGCTGGAATCCCAACATTCGAGGGTATCGGAATCTTTGACCAGAGTCCCACTTCCGGACCGGGCTTGAGCCGCCGGTATCTGAGCCCGGATCAGGCCGAGGAAACTGTCCCGCCCATGGAAGGAAATGGTATATAAGAAACCGAAGGAACAGGCCGCGCGTCGCGGGGAGCAGCCCTACGAAGGGTGTAAAAATTTGGGTGAGGTTTCAGAAGGTTCATTTGTGATCTCACACCCACCCTGCTTGCATTTGCGGTGTCAAATTGGAGCATGCGACGACAGGAACGATTCACTTGATCGTGAGATTTTGGACCGCTGGCCGGGATTGTATGAATTTTGTGTAAAAGGAGTTTTCTAGATTTCTGTCAAGGGAGCCGTATTTTTACCGCTTAGGACCGGGGTCTACGGGTTCATGGGTGGATAGATATTGGCTAGGCGTATAAGGAGTTTTCTGATTTTCGGTTGTGGAAGTTCTATTTCTATTTTTTGGGGACCGGAGTTTAAGGGTTTACGGGTGGATGGACACCCTCTAGGCCACTTTTGATGGAGTAACACCATCGTACCAGTTTGTCCTCCTGTCCAGCAGGACTGTCATTTCCGTGCTTTGCACAGTGGTTAGCCCTTGGTGTGAGGAGCTACCACAAGGTGTTCTTAGTTTGTTTTCCTTCATTTCTTTCTGGAGATAGTTTGTCCGCAATCCATCTCCGCTCCTCTAGTTTTCCTCACCTGTGTGTGTCCACGACACCATCTCCACATCCTTCACTCTACCGTGTTTTATTCTAGTCGGTTTTCCCCTGCGCAGTCAGTTCCCCACGGAAAGTGTTGCCATCAACTTTATCATGAGTGAAAAGGACTCATTTTTTCCGTCCGCCCCGCCTTTTTATCGAAAATCTAATAAAAAATGTTTCATACTCCCGTCTCTCCCCTCGTGACCTTTCCACAAGGTTAACTTACCTTTCACCAGTTAGTTTGTGGAGGAAATCTATTTTTCTGTGCCGACTGGAGTATTGGATACGTACGCTTTCGAACAGCGAGCTAAATTTGTCTTGAATCGTAGGCCAGGTTAGTCCAAAGTTTGCCTCCCCGGAAAAAGAGCGGGAAAGGAGGGAAAGGTGAGTTGTTGAGCTCCTTTGAAAGGCCCAAGGGGTTATTCGGGAGAACGTTTCGACCGCACCTGCCACTTTAGAAACCTAGTGGTGTCTGGCGTGGCAAAAAAATCATAGTTGTTTGGGGGGGCCGAAACTCGCAAAAAAGAGCCCAAACCCAGGGTTCGAAAAACATTGCCTATGAGTAAACCCATTTACCAATCGCCTTGCTTCCAAGACAGCGACATGCCAAGGCCATCTAAAATTTGAGTTTATTCAGCTGATGACTTTGCCCCTGCATAAGATCTACCCTGCATCCCCCCGCATTGGGCAGAGGCCATGCACCCGCTGCGGGTAATTCCGAAACGCGGGAAGAATGGTGTCGCTTAGATCATGTGATCCGGTGACACGTGTCGCTCGCAGCAATCTTTCCGTTGAGGCGCCGCAACATCTGATAGGCTTGCTGGAACCTCTGTCCCCAGAATTTGGCCGTGGAGGGACAGAGCTTCACGATAGGGTTCAATTGGATTAATGGTTCGTCATGACTTGGTGCACAAACGAATGTAGCCACAGTTTGGGAACTGGTGAGAAAATATTCATTTCGTAACGAATTTTGATATGTTCCACCGGCGCTGGAAGCGCGCCCACCTCCTACAAGGGGTGCAAGTACGGTGGCGGTATTTATTAGGTGTCAAGTGTGATACTTCAGTTTTTCCTCCAACTCGGAGTGTAAAATCGATGACAGCAAACTGTGTTACTGCTACCTACGGACAACACATGACTCCATCAGCCACTGCCCCAAGGGGAGAGGAGAGAAAAAGAAAAAAACAGAGGGGAGCAGAAAAATAAAATAAAAAACAACTAAAGCGGGGGGGGTAGAACAAGGAGCAAGTGCTGCGGGTATTTTTGGAGAGACTCCCACGACCCGCACCGGATCCGCTGTACTAGCTCGTACGTACGATAGGACCATGTTGGTGCGAATGGAGGGAGTCAGTGATAAATATCGGCAAAGGCCTTGGGGCTCGAGTTGGAAGCGAGACCTGTCTTTGGAGGCCCGAAGAGATTTAGAAAATCTACAAAGGCATGTTACCGGTATGATTTCCCCGCAATCTCCCCAATTCGAGTCCAAGCGCCATGCAGAAAAGGTTGAAGATAGGACAAAGAAATTCCCCGGGAATCGCCCTCGGCGAACCCCCCCCTTGGCCCGCCAGAGACCTTATACCGTAGAAACTCGAATACCGGTAATAGAACAGTGTATTACAGGTATAGAGTCCTCCCTTACTTTGGGAGATCGGTAAGGAGCACAGCAAAAAAAAAATGAGCTGTTCAGCCCCTCCCTAGAGACATGGAAAAATAAAAAATACCCGATCTTACCAGAGGAGGAGGCTCCAACGACATAGCACACGATTTTATTATTCAAGTCCCCCGTGGGATAGGAGAGATCCGGTCGGGTAAGTTATGGGATCATACTTTTCAGATGAATTGTGCTTGCACCCGTACAGGGCCAGTGCGGTATCTGGAGCGAAAAGGTAGATGGGGGGGCTCGAGTGGGGGGTCGTACATGCATCCCCGCCCGAGTACTATGAACGCCTAACCACGTCTAAGGATCTGCCAGCACACTATAGCGACGGATTCCTGTGACGTGGGTGGGACCGGTTGTTGGCGTGATGCATAGCGGGTGAGGAATCTATTTGTCTTGGCCTCGGCTGTCTGACTAGGGGGACTCACGCCCTTTGAGCCCAACCAAAACCCCGTACCTGCATAATGGGTGGTTTTCTGCAGGTATGAGACTGGAATCGTTTTGGCGGCGGTTTTGATGCTTCGCAACGGTTGTTGGCTTAGCATGCTAGCCAAACATGATAGCTAGTCTCAATCAGTGAGGCAGCCTCCGCAATCCTCCGCATCTCTTGTGGCACACGGATGCCCCATTGCCGCGTACCCGTGAAAGTGGACATGACCGGGTTCCCACCAGGAAGAACTACACCTAGAGCCCACAACCTCCCGACGCCGCCAGAGAAGCAGAGACACTGGTTTATACTGATACTGGATCCACGAGCGATAGCCACCAACAGAATCCCCCTGCTGTCAAGGATGATAGGGGAGAGTAATTCCATTTTTGCCATAGGCGACTAGAATTCGAGAGCAGACATCCGGTTCTGGCGGATTGAGCCGGATGTTCAGGTTTTAGCCTTCCACTACATATATAGGTTTATCCGGCCATGATGGAAGAAAAAAAGTGAGTGAGTGAAAAAAGCCTTCTCTCGGCTAGTTCTCAAAGTCGCGCTATGGCGTCTGGAGCTTAAAACTGACCCTCAGAATATGGGGAATCGGCAGGGCCTGAATGGCATCAATCTAGGGAGGTAATTGGGAAAGCAGGAGTATAGAGGTGGTAAATCACTAAGCGGGCGAGAAAATTTCCTGAAATTTAGACCGTGTGAGCACTTAGCGAAGCTTGGCGATACCGGTATCCGGGACTAAAGGCGCCAGGGCTTGTTTGGTAACCGTACGGTACAAAAGCCAAAACACATCAAAATTGCGGGTTTTCGGGATACCCTTACTCAATCACCGTGGACGGAAGTGATATAGGAAAAAATTTAAAAAGATTCAGGATGTCTTCGGTATCATATATATTTATTTCAGATTTTTATCCAGAGTTCTTAGAGAGCTGTGGGCATATGAGCTAGGTGAGGTCGGTTGCGATGTATCTTTCCCATAGAAAAACCCTGGTCTTGGCAGGTACTTAATTCGAGAAGACATTCCACATCTCACTACTCTGGGGTAATAGAAGGAAAAACCCCCATACTTTTTTATGCGGGTGACATTGCATCAAATCGCTTTTTAATTTTTTTCTATACTACTTGTGCCCATGGTGGCTGAGTAATGGTAGGTAGTTCGAAAACCCGCAATTTGATGTGTTTTGGCCTCTGCATAGTTCCCAAACGACCTCAATTAGGCTGCCGGCGGTCAACGACAGTAGAAAGCCAAGCCTTCTCGCGCCGCGCTGAGGGTATCGACTCGCTGGACCTCGCATGTTCTGCTTTCCAATCTGATAAGGGGGGAGGCTGGGGGGCCTACGGAGAGCTAGAAAAGATTTGTATGAGAAGGAACGGTCAGGTCTCTGGAATCCCTGGCTGTCCCGCCACCCACGTCCATACCCGAGTACTCTTCAGAACAACCCTCCTCCCACCGGAAAAAACCGCCTCCCCTTGTCGGCCAAGACTCGCCAGCGTGACGCAGCCCTGAAGTTCGGCAACAGGGTAAGGGTCGCTTTTTATGGCTCCAAGCAGTCTATTATGAGAGAGGTGCCAACTCTAAGTGCTGGCAGGAAACCCAAGTCGGGTTAGCTCGTCAAAGGAAGCACAAAAACATGTCGCGCCCCGAGGACCCCATCCTCCGCAAGAAGCTTTGTGCAATCCGGGGATCAGTGATACAAAGGGCGGGAACCTATTAACCAGAACTGACAGGAATATATTTGGCTGGCTAACCTCATATAACTGTTCCATAACTTCCTTCCAGACCTTGGTACCAGCTTACAGTACCCAGCCAGCCCGCCCAATCAGCCTCCGCCAGCAAAGCACCCAACCGAATCTCCAAGTTTAGGTGTTTTGTAAGAAATTATCTGTTGGTAGTGGGCGGTGTAATACCCTTACACTTTGCTGTACTCTGGTACAAGGGCAGGTCATGAATTCATGGTATTATACTCGTACAGAGTAGGGATCAGAGGTTGGTTAGCAATAGTACGGTGGACATAAGAGAGGTGCCATAACTTTGTTCAAATAAGAGCGACTGGGTTCAATAAAGCAGGAACTATGGAACTAGAAAATAGTGTGATCCAGTCAACCACTACTCACTAATCTTCCCCTCCCCTCATCATCACTCACTCAAAGCCATGCGTTGGAAAGCATGCTGTTTCCGGTGTTCCAAAATTCTGTACAAGGAGGGTAACCACCCCTGCCCTGCACCATGAATTCATGATCTGCCCTTGCACTTGTACCAAGGCTAGTCATTTAACGGGACTTTGGAGGGGTGAAAATGAAGTTCATTGGCCATCAATTAGTAAATTTTGCTTTTTCTAAGCTACTAATCGGCTGGGCCCGGATTTTCGGTTATTGAGCTTGCTGCCAATCGCTATGAACGTTCACGGATTTTATCCCTGTCCTGGGTGTGCTGTACTCGGGTATCATACGTGTTGGTTCTATCCGGGAGCCTTGTGTCACGGGAGACCTTAATTAAATGAGCGCCTTTTCCCCAGCCCTCGCCCCTCCTCGCTCGATTTACAAATCATCACACCCATCTCCGGACTCTCCTCAGCCATTTTATCCCTTCAATTTTTCGTCGGTTTATGACGGACTCAGGACTAACAGAACAAGGGGGGCACTAGATTCGACCCATGGACAATGCTCAATCGGATACGGTTGTCGGGCTTACTGGTAAACTCCGAATAGAATCCTCCCAAGATCATATTAGATGGACAGAATGTGTGGAGAAAGAGGAGGACGGTTGGGGAAATTGTGAGGTGCTGGGCAAGGGAAGTTTCGGTGTCGTCCATAAACAGATCCATAAATACACCGGCTGTTATCGTGCTGTAAAAGCGGTTGATAAGGGGCTGGCCGGGCACGATTGCTTCAGGGAACCCCTTGTGATGGAAGCGTTGGCAAAGGTTTGTGTTCTCACTCCCGACGGACTTTGCCCCGGTTTACCACCCCCCAAGCGATTTTACCGTAGTAGTCTAATTTTCAACTGATTTAGCATCCATCGTTGTTTGTGCAGTTCCTGGGGTCTTTCCAGGACTCCCAGACTCTCTATATTGCAATGGAATATCTCGAGAAAGGCGATCTCTCTAGGTACATCAACACGCCCCTTCCACAAGAAACAGTCCAAATTATTTCGAGGCAGATACTCCAGGGCCTCAAAGTAATGCATCAGGAGGGGATAGCTCATAGGGATCTGAAGCCTGCGGTATGATCCTTACCACCAAACACCTCCCTTGAAATTTTCGCTACGCAGAGCCCTAACGAATGCTTAGAACATATTTGTTGTTTCTATGTCCCCCCCGCGGGTCAAACTCGGGGATTTCGGAATATCAAAACGGATCCAGCCTCAAGATACAACAACCCTTCACACTCAAGTGTCCACCCCTGTGTACGGCGCTCCCGAGGTTCTAGGTTTGGACTCGAATAGCGAAACCTCGGACTATACGAACTCTGTTGACTTTTGGTCACTCGGATGTGTCATATATGAATTACTTGTCGGGGAAAGGCTATTCATGAAATGGATCCAAGTGTACCATTACTTCCTCGGGAAATTGCCATTTCCTGAAGATAAACTGAAAGGGTTATCACCCCCTACAGACGATGTCGGAATCTCACTCATAAAGTCCATGCTCGCAATACACCCCGGCGACCGTCCTACCGCAACGGAGGCACTGGGCCGTAAGTGGTTAATGGGCATTAGTGAAGATAGCGCAGACGACCAGGATAAAACGACGCGAACTCTGGGGCAATGCGCCTGGAGCAGGGAGGATGAAAACAAACCCGCTACTCATGATAACCTGGAGGAAGGGGGAACGAAAAAAAAAACCGTCATCCAGGACGACATAACGTACAGCCCGGGAGATGTGGCTTTAGAGGCGAATACCGGATGGGAAAGGGGTAGCTATCGCACTGTCGGCACCCTGAAGCCCGCAACCGACACTCGTACGACGAAAACACAAAATGCAACCCCTGTCGAGGGCCAACCGACCTAGGCTGGGCCTCTAAAGCCGGGATTGGAGTCTCACAATCCCCCTCACACTATCCCTCACCGTCAGACCCCCACTGGAGGAATCGACTCCTATCAGTCCAGGGGACAGGTGGTGGAGACGGCAAAAATCGAAGTGGTAGAACCGGTAACTGAAACAAAACTTCGAATACTAGGTGAAAGATTAGCGCGGGACGGGACCCTAATGCCGGGTACAGACATGCTGCCGGCTGGAATCCCAACGCTTGCCGGAACCCTAGCCGGTGCCCTAATTCTGGCCGGGATCCTAACCCGCATCCTAATACTAGCTGTGATCCCAATTCTCGCTGGAACCCCGACATTAGAGGTATCGAGATCTTTGATCAAAGTCCCACTCCCGGATGGGGCTCGAGCCGCTGGAATACCTAGGCAGGGATAAGGCTAAGGATATATTCTGGCGACGGAGGGCAAGGACATATGGGGTTCCATTCGCAATCTCACTCCCAGCGTGCTTGCATTTACCGTGTCATATTTGAGCGTATGACGGCTAAAAGGGAGTTACTTGTCGTGAGATTTTAGACGACTGGAGGGATTTCTATGACTCTTGTGTAAAAGGGGATTTTTGTATTTTCGCCGTGGGTGTTGTACATCTACAGTTTGGGACCGGGGTTTGTTGATTTACGGGTAAAGGGATATTATCCCGGCGTATAAAGGAGTTTTCTGATTTTCTGCTGTGGGAGTTCTATTTCTATGCTTAGGGACGGGTGTTGAAAGTAGCTGTTAAATAGGCACCGGTTGGGCGTGCGTATGTTTATCAATCAAACTTAACGCTTGCGGAACGCAAATCGCATCGAATCGCGGGCTACGGTAGGCTAGCCCAGAGTTTGCCTCTCTCCAAAAAGGGGCGGAAAGAAGCAAAGCAAGATGGGTTGTTGGCCCCCACTCAAGGCCCAAGAAACAAGAAACAAAAACACCAAGCCATTCGGTGGGAGGCAACTAGAACGATACAGCACACTACTCGTTTAATATTCTACGGTACCAGGATAGCAATGCAGCTACAGCAATAATTCGAGGGCAATGGTAGATACTTAGTACAGAGACGGCCAGGGGGCCGTCTTTCAGGCACATCTGTCCCGCGGTCTCTTCCCCCAATTTTCCGGACCTCGCTTCTTGCTTTCCTATTTGGGAAGGTGCGGGCGGGGCTTAACACCACATACACAATCTCACGATCATATCCGGCCACCAAACTTGGAGCTTCATAGGTGTGCTAGAATAGCCTCCTGGCGGGATAGGGCGCCATAGGTGGCTCCCTGTAGCTCTGCTACGAACACGCTGGCACCGCTCTGTCCTATAGTACTCTAGTAGTACAGCGTTTCAAAAGACTGATTTTATTAGTCTAGCGTTCATGGGAGTCTCCTTGCGGAAACATTTATTCACCTTGGCGGGTATCCGAATGGGCAAGATTAGTATTGGCTCTCATTTGTCTCAGTTGTTTATGTTTTCGCTTTGGGTTTTTATCTGCCATGGGATCCTTCTCGCATACAGTGATTATGTCTGTGTCTTCGGATACGCTTGTTATGTATCATATCATACCTAAAAATCATAGAAGGGATATATTAAAAAATCAGGAGAAAAAAAAGGCTTCAGATTTGGGGGGGCTGAGAGCGCGCAGGGCAACTTACCCGTAAAACACGTGAACCGAAGCCAAGCAGTAGCGACGCTCCGGCCACCCCCCTCCTACCTGACAACAAGTCTTCGGTCAGAGGGGTATGATAAGAGAAAATAATACCAGTGTATGAGAGCGAAAACAAAGCATTAGGGGGGCTCACGCTTTCGAACGAAGCCGGAACTATGGTAACATTTCAGCAGCTCAACGTGAGCTCGGTGGGGCCTGTACAGTACAACAACGGTTTGCGAAACAGCTTTCAAAGGAACATGGGGAGGGAATCGTGTGAGATACCGGCAATTGATAGTCTGGAGCCGACACAGATGAGCTCGGCGGGGGTGGGATGGCCGTCCCAAGCTAAATTTAAATGCGACAGTTAATAGAAAAATAGCACCGGCCCAACATTTGCACCCAGATGACTGAAGATCCACAGACAGCACACAAGACAGTATGGCATCCGGCTGGCGTGTCAATCTACTAGTATCATAACTGCCAGTCCAAAGCACCAAAACGGGCAGCGAAAACGGTTCCGGTACCCGTAAACCGCGCTTCTTGCCCGCAGTGGTTTTGACCGTTGCGGTTTCGGTAGGTTCAGCAGCTAGACTACACTGACCGAATACGAGCGAATTCCTCGCCTCTTCCGCACCACGCCAACACTCAATCCCCACCCACGTCATCGGCATCTGTTGCTACCATGCGTTGGTGGATCCTCACACGTGGTCGGGCGTTCACAGTACTGTACGGTAAATCTACTCGAGCAGGGACGTGTGCACCATCCCCCCTGCGCACTATGCCCCCCATCCCACTACGAGTACGGTAGCCTACCTGTATAGAAGGTCTCGGCGGACCAAGCGGGGGGGGGGGTTGCCAAGACTGATTCTGGGCGAATTTGCTGTTCTATTTTTAACTTTTTCTGTGTCGCCCTTGGACTCGAAGTCGGGGAGATTGATGGAGAGAGCGATAAAGGCAGCAGCGCCGAGGGCAACCGAGGGAAATATTATGAAATGGGCTTTTTTTTTCCTCCTCCTTCCCCCTCTTCCCTTTCTTTTGCCCACACAGTGTACAATTCTGGTAGTTTCAATTCAATTTGGTTATCGAATCATACCGGTAACGTGCCTTTGTGGATTTTCTGAGCTTCCCGGAGGGTACCGTCCGAGTCGAGTGAGTTTGTCCAAAATACCTGCAGCACTTGAGACCTTACCCCTTGATCTATCTCCCCCTCAATTTTAAATTTTTCCTTTCCTGCTTCTCCTCCCTTTGTTTCTTCTTTTCCTCTCTTTCACCCCCCCCCCCCCCTGTTCCTTTTCACTTCCCCCCCTCTGTTCTTCTCCCCCCCACCCTTTGGGGCTGTGGCCTGAGGTGTCATGTGTTGTCCGTTCGGGGCAGTAACACCGTTTGCTGTCATCGACTTTGCTCTCCGAGTTGGGGGGAAAACTGAAGTATCCCACTTGGCAGCTAATAAATACCGCTACTGTGCTTGCACCCCTTACAGGAGGCGGGCGTTCTCCCAGTGCCGGTGGAAGATATCAAAATTCGCTGTGAAATGAATATTTTCTCCCCAGTTCCCAAACTGTGGTTAAGTTCGTTCGCGCACGCTCACCAAGCCACGACGAACCATTAATCCAGTCGAACCCTATGTGTGAAGCTCTGTCCCCCCACAACCAAATGCTTGGGGCAGACGTTCCAGCGAGCCTATCATAATTGCGGCGCCTCAACGGAAGGATTGACGCTGGCGACACGTGGCATAGATCACGTGATCTGAAGCCGCACCTTCTTCCCGCTCAAGCTTTAGGAATTACCCGCAGAGGGTGCATGCCTTTTACCGAATGTGGGGGGGTGTAGGGCTGATCTATCTCTCTGCAGGGATGTCATCGACTGAGGAAACCCAAATATCTAATGGTCTTGGCATGTCTGAGCCTGACTCCTCGAGTACCGTCTTCGCTCCAAAAATCATGAGTAAGCTGCCATTCTGCAGCAAAATTGCACGCCTATAAAGGCTATTAACTTGCCCAGGAACAAGATGGAATTAGACAAAGTATGATTATGTTCCAATTGCTTGGCCTGTTTCAGTAAAAATTGTGTAATTTTTGTCACCCTTGTGCGAGTGCTGGTGGCTAAATATTTATTCACGAGGTGTTTCATTGTACCCCCCCCCCTTACCAAAAATTGGTATGATTCAAGGTATCTCTTGTCCATTCCCACTTCTTGTATTTCTCTCCCAATGTCTATTGATAGAGCTTGATTTTTTTTTTGATTTTTCTCAGAACGATTCTAAGAAATTCACCGAATTTTAATTTTTTTATCAGAAGAATCAAGGTGGGGGTTTCTGGATGTAAAGTTGCTCGTTTTTGGTGTAAAATGCTAGCCTACTCATGGCTTTTGGAGCTAGGCTCGTACAGTACAGCGCAGATGGTTTCCTAACCCAGATCCTAGCGCTTGTTCTTAAGGTACAAAAGCGGTTAAGAGATCCACGTTATCTACCCGCTAACCCCATATGCGCAGTCGCACCCCGTTGCCGCGGTTGGTCACAATAATGAGCCGACTATTCGGAAGGATAAATTACTCATGAAAGCGAAATGCTGGGCTTAATCCTCTTTTTTAAAAGAAAAAAAAAGTAGAATCCAGTGAATTGTTTCACATAGGGAAAGGCAAAGGGGATTTGCTGAAAATTTTAACAAACTGTCCAATAGAGTTTCCATATTCCTTCCATTTCCCAGTAGACCCCTCATCGGGGGTCAGGAAGGGTGACCCATTGCAAAATACCAGTCTGGGGCCATCTCCGAGAGATACCGTCCCATGTTCCCGCGGCGAAAATATCCGAAATCCAGTCTTTCTAACTTATTGCGACGGGGCGGTATCTACATAAACATGACTGTCCACTCATGATATAAACCATGCCTCTAAACACCCCTAACCCTACATTTTGTGCTGGGATAGTGTGAAAATCTTCGATACCAGATATGTTTTCTATATCAATAGGTAGGTGTTGGGCGTCCCCTGATCCCCCCGATTCCGAAAACACGCATAGCCCGGAACAGGGAGATGGATTTCTATGGATCTTTGGTAAATATTGAAGGAGTAGTCAGGAGGAGGGGAGGATCCCGGAGAGAGAAATATGGGACAACAGGGTGCGACTGTGTGGGGAAACTTCAATTCTGAGGCCTACCAAACCTTAGATTTTTGACGCCCGGTGTCTGGATATCATATGTTTGAAGTTCGAGAGTGCTCATACTGAGGTTGTTTATTGAGCACCGCAGCGCTCGAAGGCTTGTGGGATGCAGCCTTATCCGCTATAACGGGCAACAGAATAGGAAAAGGATATGAGGGGAATTGGAGCCCCGCTATTATTATTTTTTGAACCCCCCTTTCCTCCCAAATCGCTCTTCCAAATCAGAGGGCTTTTGGCGCGCTAAAGGTGAATGGGTTCGGGATACACGGTAGCTGGACCTTGGGCGTGTTGAGAAGGGGACCGAAGGGCTCTATATTACAAAAGTGCAATGAACAGGCACAAACCTGCTTTTCAATTTCTCGCAGCTCTCGCAGGGAACAAGGCACTAACAGACTATCCCATCCCGCTTCCCTGATGGCAACGCCTTGCATACAGTGGTGAGAGGAAAGGGTAGAGTCGGGCGGGGCAAGAAACGTTCGCTACACATTATCAGTCTCACAAAAGAGCATGATAAGGCAAGAATTAGTTTCCATATAGGATCCCCAGCAGCCCCTAGGGCTCCCGATGAGGTACCAATATATCTGGAGTCCATATTTCAAGGCTACCCCCCACCTGTCACCAAGCACTTCTGATCATTTGCACTAACTCCCCTTCCCATTCGCCGGGAGCTTTTACTGGGGAATATCCAGGCTGGGTCGGGTACTGAAAGGGACGGATCGGGGTCGGAAAACCAAACACACAGATCGAGTAAGCTTCACTCACTTACCAGGTCAAACAGGTAATCGGTACCTCACGGGAGAAACAAAGTTCCGAAATTTGGTCCGTACAAGTAAATTGATGTAAAGAAATGAAAGAACAACCAAAGAAGAATTATCAAACGTAGGTACAGGCTTTCGTATTCGATGTTGACTTTGTTTCCGTTCGTTGTCTCCACAAGTGCCTCTCCGCAGCTTCTCATTGGGTTCACCTCTTGTCTGAAGAGGGAGGAAGAAAAAAATCCCTTTAGGTCCTCTCTGGTCCACAGCACACCACCATGGCCAGTTACAACCAAACCCTAACAGCTCAAAAAAAAACCTAACTCAACAATACAAAACCCAGAACTTAAGAGAAAAAAAGGAAAACAAAGCAAACACACTTTTCACCCTCACAGTACCCAATTGTTCGCATGTTCACTCTCTCATATATTCATCACGACTTCCCATTGGGCCCCTCCTCCTGGCAATTGTTGGAGCCAGGGACTCACAGCCCCGCCACCGGACCCGCCAAAACTAACGCTGCAAACATGTTCCCTATCCTTACTACTCTCAGCGGGCGACAATAGCTGCTAAGTTACTACCCACACCTCCGGCCCTCGCCAACATGCGCAAAAAGCTGCAAAGGCATGGCCTAAATGCTGGCGCCGGACAATCGTAGAAGTGACCAGTAGGGGAAGTAAGAAGTCTGCCGAGGTCGGGGGGTTCCATGGGACCTCTCCGGGGCACGGGTGCAGAGGATGGCAACCCGGCACAGCGATACGTGGGCAAGGTTTAGGGACCTCCGGAGTATATATTATACCTTGACCTATTATTGAACAAATAGCCAGAGAAAATGCTGAAGCAGAACAGGAAGTTGAGAGTGAAATATTAATCCCCCCAAACCATAGAAATGTGAAGGTGTGAATCCGTAATCCGGGATCACGGTTTCTCATTCGGTGGTTGGATAAAACTTCATTTCTCAAGAAATGCTCTAACCCCCCCCCCAAACCCTTGGTGTGTTGAAAATTACACTCAATGGTGTCGAGAGCTACAAGGAACTCGGCACAAACAAATAGCTCTGCGGAGAAAGAAAAACGGGAGCTATAAGTTTTAACACATTTACACCTTCATGATACATACTCAATTCTGCAGGTTAATCTTAATGCAAAAAAGACCCAAACTGCTCCGAAGGGGACAAGCGGGCTAATACTAGCCCATCCTCACCGCTCTCGCTTGCAGGAGGTGTGGTTTCGAGTTTTGCTCCTACCTTATCTAGAGCAAAGCAAATATCTGTGCATTCGGATGGTACTGTTTGGGGATGTCTATTCCTCTAGGGTTACTCCGTTCCGGAGGCTGGGCGGTCGGTGTGTGTGATGGGATGGAACGCAAGTTGAGAGGGAAAAAAAAAGAGGACCAAGGCGCTTAGACCGATGATTTATTGTTCAGTGAGCCCTCTTAATATTTGCTTTACAGAACCTTATGCATATACAAATAGACAAAAAGTCAACTGCTCACTGTGTTTGAAATACGTGATGCCACCTTTTGACAATTTTTACACGTCTCGCGGGGAGCGGCCGACATTCGAAATGAGTGGAGTATGGTAATATGAAGCAACATACCCGTTTCCATCATACCGGGAAAGATTTTCCCTCTGCCAGGGAGATGGATATCCCCTTGACCAAGATGGCCACTTTCTCATCAGGATGCCCGCCGAACGAGTAAGATTCAGCGGATCCCAGTTCCCGGTGGGAGGGTGGGATGGCTGTATAATTCTTAAAGGGTTTATGATATGTGATTGATCCATGACTCGCCCCTCACCGGCCTCCCCACAACTAGTTATCCCCACCACAAGTTTACCCACGCCAACTGTTCCACCTGTCTCTTTACTACAATTCTACCAAGCAACCCTCCCCCTCCTCCCTATGCTCTACAGCCCTCGGCTCGACAATGCATTCGCACTTGGCACACCACATATCTCTTTTCCGATTCCAGAAACCCGGATTCCGGTGTCAGACTACTGCCTGGGGTTGGGAAAAATTGTGGGTTACACTGTGGAAATATGAAAGAAAGTGGCTTCCGTTTCCTTGCCTTTTTTTTCAACCATGAACATCTGCAGAGGTGCCTCTTCGCCGACATCAAATCTCACTCGATACCCACTTCCTCTCTCCAACGGGGTCGAATCTTACCCGTCGTTTGGGCATCCTATCTAGATCTAAAGATCTCTTGTTAGATGACTCCTGTTTTGTGAGGCAACTTGAACTCTAGAACAGAGCACTCAACGCCACTCTCGCCCCATTGGGCAAATGGATCTCATTGTACAGCTTGGTGGTCTGGGGTAATGCACTTTTCAATTCCTCCCATAATCGCTCTCGCCGCGATCCCTGCTCTGGGGTGGGGCTTTCAGTGCGATTCTGTCTTTTGGCCATAGGGACTCGAACGATTAAACCTCCCCAAATGGTCCAGAATCCGCACTCTGGAGGAAATTGGTTTGGACGAATGCTGTTAAGCTTTGGGTATGTGTGCGTGTCCGGGGGCGAAAGGGGGTGGAAAGCAAGGAAAGGGGAGTTTTTAGGGACTGGGGGAAGAGAGGGAACACTTTTCCACACGAAAATTCTACCCCTGCTGGACTGGCAGATGGGAGACTAATAAGGGAGAAACTGCGGAGAAAGTGCGTTGGGTCAACGACCTTTGTTGAAACATGCTTCTGACACTACCAGTAACGGATATTGTGGTATCATTCAGACTATTACTTTTTTCTCCTTACATCAATTCGTACTCCAGGCACACGTCTAGGCCTCCGGTACTATTGAAGATACCTCCTTGCATTTCTATTTACTTTTCTTTCCTCTGCTATTGTTACTGTTCGCTCGACCTAATTGTCTCGCTCACAATAGTAGATAGCAAGAGCTTCTCGCTCTTCCTTTCTAGACAATCAAGCATTCATCGTTCTCTATCACACAATCTTCTTTGCCGTGCAAAACACTCCTCACAACACTTTCACAGTAACCTTCGTAGCACACCATCGAGTGAATTTCTATGATCGAGTCAGTAAGGTGGCCATTCTAGTCGTCGAACCAATTAAAATTCTCCGGCATGATATCTCTGCGCTTGATAAGGGGCGGTCGGCAGCAAAAGAACCAAACCCCCCAGGCCAACTAGAATAATCCCCCGTCTCTTTCGGATCCATTCGCTAGGAACTAGCACCGGCCCGCAATGCTCTCTGTCATCCAGTTGGAGTTGTCGGCCCTCAACAGCGCTAGTGCTAAACCTCCTTCCCGGTGCGATCATACTACATTTTGATTGAATCAACTGCACCTCTACCAGCCCGCCGCGCCCGCGGCCAAACTAGTATGGTTCCGGAAGAATAGAGTCAGGGCCAACTTTCTCACAAAAACTGTGACAGTTATTGTTGTGACCAAAACTGTAATGCTGGTTAAGCGACCAGGTAATAACATGGGATATGGAGAAATACCGACAGTATTCTATGTTATTACAGTAAAAACTCGAATAATTGGAAGGTGTGCTATCTAGTCCAGAATTTCCTTCTCCGGGGGGGGGGGGGGGGGGTAGAAAGGCAGCAAAAACATAGCCCCTTTCCCCCCTCCGAGACAGAAAGAAAAACAAAAAATTTCTTGACCATACTGATAGAGGAAAGCCCAGCGACATAGCACACGGCCCAATTATTCAGGATTTTACCGTACCTTACTTAGAAAAAAGAGAGCTTCTTATAATAGGTCTCTTAACCTGCATTACAGTCTCAGTCACATCAATAACTGTCACAGCTCTTGTGAGAAAGTTAGTCCTAGCTCTAGGCTTCCGAGACCATAAGAGCCCCGCTAAGTGCAATAGCCAGTCCTCCTCTCGCCACACCTTGCCTCATGGCCGTCCAGCCTATCCAAAGACATGGCTCCAAACGGTACAATCATGGCTCCAGAATCCCCTGCCATGTTTTGTGAAATACTTGCTATTGCCATATCTGACAATAGCTACACTCAAGAAAAGATGATCGAGTATCTTCGGTGCAGCAACAAGGTCCGCAAGGCGACTTTTTTTTTCTTCTTTTTATGATACCGTAGGGGGGGATTATTAATTGTGTTGCACGGGGCGAGCTTGCTACTGGTCCAGCGATTCCTGCTCTATCTAGGTGTCCAACTTCAGCTCCGCGGTAGGGGGTTGCGTACTCGAGCACAGGTACAGGCGTAGGAGGGTTGTAGGTATGGTTGCTGGTGATCGGGGTAGAGTTTTCTGTGGGGGATGTCTTGGCATATGGAACTCCTGCGTGATACCGGCGCTGGTCAGGTTCCTTCCATCTAGTTAGACATGAACGACAACCATCACTCAGGACACCACTAGGTATTGCTTTCCACCTACGTTATTTCATTGGGTCCCGCTTCAGCACCTTTTACCTCTAAGTTACACTATCGGTCACATCTCGCAGATGTTAGCCACCTATACTCGAGTATTTTCAGCCATCCTATCCTCGAGCCACAAGGCGGTCGCCAAATCAATAAACTTAAAATCCATAAACGCTGTCTCTTCGAAAACACCATCCAATTCCGGAGGTCAACAGAGACACTTCCGCCAGGACCCGAAACGCTAACAAGGCTAGCTATCGAATTTTCTCAAATTCCACGTATTTCCGTTTGAGCATCGGTCTTTGAATCTTGTGAATTCTCATTTTCATTTTCCCAGTGTAAATGCATCGTCTCAAGATCTATTATGTACTGTACACTTATCTCAAAAGTGGATCTGATCATCTGATAA
>LN891021.1:166680-203068 GCA_900010015.1 Tuber aestivum | reverse complement strand
GAAAATGTTTTTTCTTCTCCAATCTAGCTCTATGATCTAGCCTATGCTAGACAAGTAAGATTACTATAAATACCTAAATTCAATGCAGATCTTATTTGTAACATTACTATGATACTTTAAGAATTATGTCCACATGTAGAACTGTATCTGAGTATACAGGATAAGATTGTACAACTTATATGCAGTATGATATAGCCTTATTAGGGGTTATATCATTAAAGTAACAGACTCTATTACCTTTAAAAAGTACTTCTAAATAGACAAACTTGAATAATATAGTAATCTTGAAGGCTTCTTTATTTTTATTTCATATCTTACAACTCTTTTTTGTTCCTGTTGCCCAACTTTGCTTTCATTTTATTTGTTACTATGTTTTTATTTTTACTGTTAATTATCTTAAACATTTCCACTATCTTATTCAAATCTGTATTTTTCTAGAACTCAACCCAGCCATGTACGCTCCTCGAGGTCTCGAGGGGGAGACTGCTAGTGGTATGTACGTGGGGGGCTCGAGAGGAGTCTGTGGGTAGGGATTGCTTCTTGAAACACGGGTTTTTTTTTTCTTTTTCCTTGGATTGGGTACCGTATTAACTTGAATAAGAGCAACACATCTCGGGACGTCTGACTTGCCTATTTTGGTAGGGACGGGAGAAAATACCAGCAAAATAAAACCACGCGTTACCAAGAGGGGAAACCTAGACGTCCCGAGCGGTGTTGCTCTTATTCAAGTTCATACGGTATGTTGGCGGCCGTATGGTGAGGGACATCTGTAGCCGGGACAGGTGTCCATGCGTCAGGGCTTTGCATAGTATGTTAATATGCCAAGCAGTGGACTTAATAGAGGTTACCTTCTTAGCAAATATCCATTAACTGACTATGCCAAGGAAACTAACAGTAATTAACATGCTCATTGCTATTCCCCTTTTCTAGACAAAAACACCTGGTTTCGAACCCTTATAACTCCATTAAAACTTGCGACATTTTCGTTTTCTCTCTATTAATATGTAGAGGGCCATCTACTATATCATCTAATAAAGCTATAATTCTCACCGGAGAGATTGTTGAAAAGCCTTTGGCGCTTGAAGTTAAGCAATATTTTCTTGGCAAATTACTCCAGTTGCAGAAGTCTCCCACTATAATTTAGGCTATCACTCCGGGGAGAATAGGTTATCTGGGTAACTTATACCAAAGTCAATCATACTTACCTGCTAAAATCGAAGTCGAATTTCGCCACCCGGCCACCATGTGCGCTCTGGCTACTATCATAACAAACTGTAGTCGCCGGAATATAGGGTGTGTGTCTGTCCCCAACTTTCACCTGCGTAATAACAAAAGAATCACGACGCCTTGCGCGTAACCATCTTTATCGCATCCATCTCAATGGAATAGGTTACCCGAGTAACTTATAACCGGGTAGATTATACTAACCTACTAGAATAAGAAGTCGAATTTTGCCACCCGGCCACCAGTTGGGCCCCAATAGCCCCGGATGGCATTTCACCAACATTCCATTCACCTGTGCAGTCGACTAAACCACCACGCCCCGCTTGTCAAAATTGAAGCTTACTTCTCATAACCCCCCAACACCACCAGCGACCCTGTTTTCTAGGAATAATTGCTGTGTTGCCGCCGGTAGCCATACTTCGGGGACGGCTTTTTGATTTTGGCGAGTACTCGAGGACCCGGTGTCCAATTTGGCGGGCCCCGTTATTCCGTGATTGAAATCCCGCTCCCGGGGGGTTAACTCCCTTCGCTCTATAAATATTGTTGCTACCCCAGAACTTTTCCTCACAGGACAGATAAATTAACTAAGCACCCATTACCCAAGTTCACAACTCTTCGCTTGACCCACAAATCCTCACTTGCATCTCCTCACTCGCATCAGCAATTTGGTCACTTCATTTCGCGCTTTTAGTTAATTCGCAATGGGCTCACGGTTTAAAGAGGGAGAGGAGCACCAGATTCGGCGCATGGGTGGTGCGCAATCGGGCTTGGCTGTCGGGGATGCGATCGAACCGAAATCCTCCCATGATTGTGCCAGACACGCGGGATGCGCAGAAAAAAAGGGTGGTTGGAGAGATTGTGAGGTGCTCGGCCAGGGGAGTTTCGGTGTCGTCTATAAGCAGATCCACAAAACCACGGGGGATTACCGTGCTGTAAAGGCGATCGATAAGAGGCTAGCAAGGCTCGATTACTCTAGGGAGCCTCTTGTGATGGCGGTATTGGTGGAGGTTTGTGCTCTCGCCCCCGGGGGAAGTTTGCGCCAGTTTGACATCCCCAAGGGGTCCTCTTCTTGTGGTCTAATTGTCAACTATTTTAGCATCCGTCGTTATTTGTCCAGTTTCTAGAATGTTTTGAGGACTCCCAGACTCTGTATATTGCGATGGAATATTTCGAGAAGGGTGATCTCACCAATTATATCGGTGAACCACTGCCACAAGGAGATGTCAAAATCATTTCGAAGCAAATACTCGAGGGTCTCAAATTGATGCATCAACACGGGATAGCTCATCGAGATATAAAGCCTGCGGTATGATCCCTCCACCTCGCTTGACAATGTCGCCACGCAAAATACTAATGGATGCTTAGAACATATTTGTAGTTTCTATGTACCCACCCCTGATCAAACTCGGGGATTTCGGAATATCGAAACGGATTCAACCTCAAGATACAACAACCTTTCACACCCGAGTGTCAACTCCTGTATACGGTGCTCCCGAGGTTCTAGATTTGGACTCCCAGAGCGAAACCTCTGCCTACACGAATTCTGTCGACATTTGGTCATTCGGGTGTGTGATATATGAGTTACTTGTCAGGGAGAGGTTATTCGTCACAGGAATCCAAGTGTACGAGTACTTCCACGGGATACGTCCGTTTCCCGAAAATAAACTAAAAGGGTTATCACCCCCGACAGACGACGTCGGAATTTTATTCCTGAAGTCCACGCTCGAAATACAACCCGGGGATCGTCCTACCGCAGCGGGGGCACTGGGCCACGCGTGGCTGATGGGCATTAATAGTGAGGGTGAAGTTAGCGAAGATAGCAAAGATAAACCCGCACAAATTCTGTGCACCCCGAGCAAGGGGATCGGACACAAACTAGCTACTCAGGACAACTCAGGGGAAAGAAAAGTCGAAAGAAACCTGGTTACCAAGGATGACACCAAGTGCACCTTGGGGGATGTGGCTTTAGAGACGAATACGGGGTTGGAAAGTGGTAGTTACCGTACTACACCAGATGTAGCCCCCATTGAGGGCCCACCGACCCAGGCTGGGTCTCCAGAGCCGGAATTGGTGTGTCGCAATTTCCAGGCGACCCATGCCAAGAGTGCCGAAGCGCTAGGCAAGCGGGTCGGCATCATTCCAAAAGCATATCCCCAAGGTGACACCCCGGATACCAGACTCATCCTACTCGAGTATCTATCATGGAACTTTTGCTAACGGGAATTGGTTGCTGAATACTAGACCTCCCTCACGCGATCCCACGCCGCCAGACCCCGGTCTGGGAGTTCGGCTCCGATCAACCCGAGAAAAAAATGGTGGAGACAGCAGAAACCGGAGTGGCAGAACCGTTAACTGCATTCAAGATTCAAATACTAGGTAAAAACCTAATGCGGGACGGGACCCTAACGCGGGACGCAACCCTACTACTGGCTGGAATCCTTCTACTCGCTGGAATCCTAGCCGGTACCCTAATTCTGGCCTGGATTCTATTCGGGGTCTTATTGCTAGCTGTAATCCCAATACTGGTTGGAACCTCAACACCGGAGGTTATCCAAATCTTGGCGGAGTCCCATCCCCGGGCGGAACCCGAACCACTGGGGGCCGAGAACGGATCAGACTAAGGATACAGTTTCCGGCGACTGAAAGAAAGGGTATAAGAAGCCAGAGGAATAGGTCGCGACAATCGTCAAGTATTATGACTTGGGCAAGGTTTCAGAAGGATCGATTGTTATTTCACCATCACCATACGTGCATTCACCGGGCCGAATTAGACCTCATAGTAGCCGAAAGATCTCTACGGTGGAAATTGTTTCTCTTTGCTTTGGGACTGGTGTTTGAAGGTTTAGGGGCAAATAGGTATTTGTTAGGCGTATAAAGGAGTTTTCTAGTTTTTTGTTGTATAAGTCATCTTTTAGGGCCGAGGTTTAAAGGTTTGCAGGTAAATGTACTATGACATAAATATTTGCCTAACAAAAACTGTGTCACGAACCGCAAACTACCCGAGTGTATTGGGCGTGGGCTAGGCTAACCCAAAAATTTGCCTTAGTGAAAAAGGGCCGGGAAAAAAGAATGGAAAAAGGTGAGTTGTTGAGCTTGTCCCCTAAAACCTAAGAAACAAGAAACAAAAGCACCAACCAGCCGTTTGGCGCGACCGCAAACCATGGTTGGGAAACTGGCCCATTCAAACCTTATCGTTGGTCAATTTGCCAACGATGGATTCGCAACCATGGTTGGCCGTCGTGCCAAACAGGCCCCAAAGCATTCCGTTGGAGGTAACACGAACACCACAGCACGCTACTCGCTTAAGATTTTATGGTAAATTTAGAGTATCGGGTTAGCGATACAGCTACTGCAATAACCCAAAGACAACCGCTACAGTATAGCGACGGCCAAGGGGGCAGTCTTTTAGGTACTTACTCGAGTATATCCGTCTAGCAGTCTCTTCGGGTGGAGGGACTAACTCCTTCCCCCCAATTTTCCGGGCCCCACTTCTTGCTTTCCTATCTGGGAAGGTGCAGACGAGGCTCAACACCACAAACACAATCTCACGATTATATCTAGCCGCCAAACTTGCTGCTTCATAGGTGTGTTGGGATAGCCCCCTCGCGGGATAAGACACCATGTCTGGCGCCCTACTGCTCTCCTACAAACACGCTGGCACCATTCTGTCCTAAGTCAATCGTCGGAAAACACAAAACCGGCCGAATACGCAAGCGAGAAACGCTGTTGTGCGCTTGAATAGTGCTGCGGGGGATACATGGGCGGAGTGCCCTACTTCTGTCATACAAACACATCGGTACCTGCGCCATTCGTTGTCCGATCCGGAAACACACTAGCCACTAAAGGCCATGGTACAAGTAGAGATGCGCACTATCTCGGTGGCCTGGTGCTGGTTTTGGGCACAGTACAGTACCGTGAAAACTGGAATAATCGGCCCTCACACTAGTCGTCCAGAATTTCCCCCTTTGAATTAGGGGGTGGGGGGCACTGGGGGAAAAAAAGAAAAACAAGACCGACCCTACCGGGAGAGGTAACTCTAACGTCTAGCGTGAGGGACACCCAACTGGATCGCTATCATCTTACTGGCCGACTGGTATAAGGACTCGGACGGACCTAAAGAGCTTTTTCTGTGTGGCGCTTAGGCCCGGACCTGGGGTGATTGTGTAGATAGAGATGACGGTACAGTACACTCGAGCACAGGTAGCAGTGTTGAGGGCGACCGAGGGAAATATTCTGAAGTGGGCTATTTTTTCTCCCTACACCTCTTTCCTTTCTTTTATTTGCCCACACAGTGTACCGGTAGTTTTAGTTCGGCCAAACCTGCTTTTCGGTCTCTCGCAACTCTCGGAGGGGACAAGGCACTATGGGACTACCCCATCCCGCTTCTCCCATGGCCACACCTTGCATGAGCGGTGGTGAGAGGAAAGAGTCGAGCCGAGTGGGGCAAGAAACGTGGGATCACGCCCCGGTCTGTATAAACCTCGTTTCACATTATCAGACCCATGAAACGGTGTGTCTGATATGGAAAAACTAAGTTGTATCCCCAACGGTCTCCAGATGTCTTGATGAGATGCCAATGGATCCGGAGCCCATATATAGAGGCCACCCCCCACCCGCCACCAAGAACATCTGGTCATTTGCACTAACTCCCATTCCAATTCACCGGCTCTCACTTACTGGGCGCCGGCTGGGTCGATACCCAATTGTTCGCATATTCACTCACCCATCCGTTGATTCATTAACTAATTCTTTACCCTTTTCAAGTAATTTATTTAATCCACATCCCACTAAACAAAGTCACCGAAAATCATCGCTGCTTCCCATTGGCCGCCCTCCACCTCGCAATTGTTGTAGCCGGAGACCCAGAGCTCCGCGACTGGACACCGCCAAACCTTAACGCCGCAAACAAGTTCCCTATGCTTACTATCCTTACTTCCCTCACCACTCTCAGGCAGTGACAATAACCGTTATTGCCCCCACCTCCGGCCCTCGTCGATAGGCACAACAAATTTTGGGGAAATGGGGATCTCCGCACCCTGAATACTGCTGAGGTCGGGGGCTCGCATGGAACTTCTCCGGGGAACGGGTGCAGAGGATGGCAACCCGACACAGCGATACGTGAGCAAGGTTTAGGGACCTCCGGAGTATATACCTTAACTTATTATTGAACAAATAGCCAGAGAGGATGCCGAAGCAGAACAGGGAGTTGAGAGTCAAATATTAATCCCCCCAAGTCAAAGAAATGGGAGGGTGTGAATCCGTAATTCGGGATCAGGGCCCCCCCCCTTCCGTGGAGGGATAAAGTATGATTTCTCCCTAAATGCTCTTAACCCCCCCCCCCCCAAATCCTTGGTGTGTTGAAAAAAACACTCGATGCTGTTGAGAATCACAAGACACTCGACACAAGCAAGTGACCCTGCTGGGGAAGAAAAAAGGGAGTTATAACTTTAACATATTCATTTATAAATTCATAATACAGATTCAATTCAGCAGGTCAATCCTAAAGCAAAAAAGACCCTACCTGATTCGAAGATAGGCGAGCCAATACTAGCCCATCCTCAACGACATCTCTTACGAGAGATGTGGTTACGGGCTTGCTCCCACCTCACCCAGAGCAAAGCAAATATCTGTGCATTTAGATGGTACAGTTTGGAGATATCTTTTCCTCTACGGTTATTCCTGGTCTGGAGGCTGGGCGGTCCGTGTGTGATAGTATAGGGCGCAAATCGTGACAAAAAAAAAAAAAAGAACAGAGGAACTTGGACTGATGATGTATTGTTCAGCCAGCTCTCTTGATATTTTCTTTACAGAATTTTATGTATATATAGAGTCAATGGTCCGTCGTATTTGAAATACATGTTGCCATCTTTTGCCGGTTTCCCTCACGTCTCGCGGGGGGGCGGTAGACACTTGAAGTGAGAGGAGTAAGATGGCGTGAAACGCGTATATGCCTGTTCCATCCTACCGGGAAAGATCTTCACTCGGCCAAGGAGATGGATATCCCCTTGACCATGAAGGCTACCCCCCCCCAGAAGGACGCCCACCGAACGAGTAAGGTTCAGCGCATCCCAGTCCCCAGTGGGCGGGGGAGATGATTGTGTAATTATCCAAAGGGGTTATGATATGTGATTGATGTTCCATGACTCGCCCCTCGCCGGCCTCCCCGCAAATAGTTCCCCCCACCCCCACAAATTTACCCGAGCCACTTGTTCCGCCTGTCTCTTTACTGCCATGCTAGAAAGTCTCTCACCCCTCCTCCCCATGCCCTACCGCTCTCGGCACAACCGCGTACTTGCACTCGGCACGCCACACGCTCCCTTTCCGATCCAGGAAACCTGGATTCCGGTGGCAGACCGCTGCCTGGGATTGGTTAAAAGTAGTGCCTTGCGCTGTGAAAATCTAAAAGGGAATGGGTTCTGTTCCCTAGTCGTGCTACTTGGCTTTTTCTTTTCTTTTCAATCATGCACCTCACTATAGGTCCCCCCCCTCGGCGACATCCAATGTCACTCGGTACCCATTTGCTCGCTACGATAGGTCGAATTTACTTTTTCCATTGGGGCATACTATCAGGACATGGAACATCTCTTGTTAGAAAAAAGCCCTCTGTGGGGCTACTTGGGCTCCAGAACAGAGGAGTCAAGGCCTCTCGCGTCCGACTGGACCGATGGATCTCAAGGGTCGTGTGTAATTCTTGGTGATATGGGGTAATACCCTTTGCAATTCCTCTTATAATCCCCTGCTCGACGATCCCGGGTGGGGATACAAGGCTTTCTGTGCGATTCTATTCTTTTGCTGCAGGAACTCGAATGATTGAACCTCCCTAAATGAGGACAAGAGGAAAAAGTATCTCCTTGCTGGCTAAGGATATTCCAACGATCGAGCGTCAGGGATCACTATTTAAGGTCCCATAGTATCACGGTACTGTACTAGACTTTGGAGAAAATTATTTTGGGCGAATGCTATTAAACCTCCTGCTGTAGGGGACGAAGGCGGGGTATTTGTGCACGGCCTGAGGCAGAGGGAAATGGAAAGAAGGAAAAGAATCATTTTTCGGGATCGGGGGAAAGCAGCGGGAACACTTTTCCACACGGAAACTCTACCGCGCTGGACCAACTGGCAAGGGATTAAAGAGGGAGAAAGTATAGTGCAAGCGGGCTGGGTAGATACCCTGTGCAGCAAACCATCGAGTGATCGGCGATGGTGCAGCTGCTGACGTAACCATTTTGATGGTCGAACCAACTAAAATTCTCCTGCGTAGTATCCCTACGCTTGACAAGAGAGCCAAACATATACCTCAAAAAGGTTCGTGAATTTGTTTGTCTGGTGCACAGGAAGCCATTAGCTGTAGTGGCGCGCTGGAGATCACGTGGTGAAAGAAAAAAGTGAAGGGGAAGAAAATTTGCTTTTCCTCCTCCCTTACTAGGGCCTATGATAACCCGCCTGGCTCTAAGCCCCTGCGTGGGTCCGTCTATGGTCTCAATGCAGTGAAATTGCTGACTTACCCAACGAGCGTACCATCGCTTCCGGAATCCGGTTGAGGTCATGGCCCCTATAGCCACAATGGCTTGTCGGGTCGGTTTCCTTGGCTTAGCTATATAATATAGGGTACTGTACCGGTAGTTCGCTTAAGGTCTTATCAGGGTCCCACATGGTCATAGTGGCTGTGCAAGCGCAGTACCGTATCGTATAATTTTTTGGAGGGTAAAAGTCTGATTGGCGCTGGCAACTATAGAGTGGCTGGTGACCCTTCCCGTGGTCTAATTAGCCCCAATCGGGGTCGGAGAGTGGGGTGAGCCTCGCCCAGCCACAGGTTAGCAGCTTCACACGAATACCCGATCTTGGTCAAGAACTTTCCTTGTCAAAACCAGACTTTCACCGGCCTCTTCGCTAACGTGTCGGACCGGCAAGGGGGTCGGATATTGGAGCAAATCGTTTTGCATGATACACAAATTTCCTTCAAAATGCATAACCTCCAATTCAGCGCAAAAATGGGAATATCCAGCATTTCGTGCTTGGCCATGGGGAACATCTTCAATACTTCCGAACTCCCTCTCCCTTTTGCCTCGTATAGGTCGGGATTTTGGAGCGGTTCTGCTGATTCACTTCTCCGTCTAGCCCGATTCCCCGTATGTAGGTTAAAGTGGCTACCGCGGGCCATTGACGGGCAATCCTATACAAAAATTCCGGGAGTAATATTTTAGCCGGTAACTCTGACGTTGGGCCGGGGGCAGGGTGGGCCACAATTTTTCGGTTTGCGAATCCTCTCGAACCTGCGGGGCTATTTCGACTAATGGAACATTTCGCCAAGCAGTTCGTTTTCGCGCTCCACTGTGAGTCCCAGGGGTTTTTTTTCTTCTCGATTGGATTCACAGCCGCTCGGAATTTATTCGCTAATTCGGGCTCACCCTTTCTTCTTTTCCTACCCTCGCGCCGGTGATATTTATTATTTTCTTAAAAAAGAATAATATTCGGCGTGTGTACGTTCCGGGGATTGTTACTCCTCCCGTAGAGTGCTGAGTAATTTGCCGTGCCAGCTTTTTTCCCAAACGGACCACTTCTAGCGGGTTAGGCTGCCAGGGCAGCAATGTATTAATATCTAGCTAGTTGGAGCGTTTTAAGCAGCGTGGGAACAACGCTCAACCTCGCGGACAATCCTTCATCCGTTTCCTGCTGGAATGCCGGCATCAGAGCCTGAAACTGCTCGGGTAAATTTGTGCGGAAATGATCAGATCACCGCAATTCTAAATTTAACGAGGTTTACTAGCCAAGGATCCAGTTGGTCGGCGACAGGTCTGGGCGCAAACTTTATTCCCACGACCAGAGGCACGACAGCTAAGCGTACGCACGTGACCTCGCATCAGTTAAGTTAGTCGCGTGTGAACGTGCAAATGGCGGGCCAGCAGACATGGAGCGCGGCTACGCTCGTCCTGCGCACAAAAGTTCGTAAGAATTAAGCTCGGGATGTATTCCGCCAATATTTCGGGGGCCCCTCCGCGTGGCATTCTTGTTTTCCTCTCATTCGTCCGAGCCCGGCGAACCAATCATTTGGCCGAGAGTTGGGGCGGTGTGCCCGACACAAGCGCTCTGCTGGCCACAAGGGAGCCGGTAGCACACTCAAGGGTAATCGAGGCTGGAGCTCTGGGTTTGGCCCGGGATTCTCCGACCGAGGGTTGTCGTGGAGGGCATGGCTCAGTTGAGCAGCGGCGGGGGAACGATATTCCGGAAGTGCTGTACCGGTATTGGGTAACGTATGGGGGGTCAACTACAGCGTCCGAATCAGCCTTCCAGATGGGATTCCCCCCACGAGAATTTAGCATGGGGACAGTGGTGAGAGATCTTGGTATTGATGGTGTTGGGGTCGCACAATGGTGTAAGCCGTGCACGTGGGCAGTGTGGACCCGCCGTTGCCGGTAGTACTCGAGTACAGGTACCAGGTACTCGTAGGGGCAGCGTACCGGCAGGACCAAAGATGGGGTGGATCCGCAGCAGTTGTACGAGTATCCTCGGGAGCACCCTCGCGTACTGTACAGTACGTTCCCGCGCTGCGGCAGCGGTAACATGCTGTACCTGACAGGGCCCAACCTCTGCACCGGTACGGGTGCTCGAGTTATTCGCGGTACC
Organism: Tuber aestivum; assembly: GCA_900010015.1. NCBI lineage: Eukaryota > Fungi > Ascomycota > Pezizomycetes > Pezizales > Tuberaceae > Tuber > Tuber aestivum. Next base: position 192,223 of record LN891021.1, on the reverse strand, counting down.
GATAGGGTGCCTCATTCTAAGCTAGGGGGCTCCCGCAACATCAACCATCCGGTTCCGCCAGCGCGGTACAGTACAGTACTGGAGTGATTACAGTACTTGTACGGTATGATACCCTACACAATCACTTTCTGTCAAGGTTCAGCTTGGTCGCACAAAAAATCCAGCTCCCCCATCCCTGTTAGGCCCAGTGCATGCCAAGCCCTTCCTTGCTTTAGGCCCCTACCACACCAATTTTCGTCGCGCGCCAGATAAAAAGGGGACCCCGCCGCCCTCCCCAGGAGAGGAGTCTTCCCAACTGTCCCACTTTACCTATACCCCCACTTGCCCCTGCTGCTTGCTTAAGGCCCACTTTTGCCCCCTTCCTCCCTCATACCGGTACTGAGGATTCCCAAGTCATCTTTTTCCTCCTTGGCCCGATCCTCTTGTCGCGGCGGGGCTCCCGTTCTTTTTACGAGGGCCCCAGAAGATACGCTGCCCACTGCCCTCCCCCGGTTTCATTGACCCAACCCCCACTCATCCTCACGCTCCCTACTCATGAATTACGCTAGCGATCAAATGTGTGCCTCGGCCCTATTCTCCTGGGTCTCAGTGGGTTTGTCCTGGATCCACTGGCTCGGTGACCCGCTGGGGACGCGGTTTCCACTCGCTGTCCCTTTTTATCGCATGTTCAGAGGGCGGGGCGTATGCCTGACCAAACTGGAACCTCGCCAGGTATACGCCTTAGCGCTTATATCTGGTGGTATTTCTCTTGCGTTATCTATGCATATTCCGGTCTCCATTAGCGCCGTACCGACTTTGGTGCTTCCGGGTGTCTCCCTTGGGCTAGGAATAGTCCTTATTATGGAAAAAGTGAGCCTCCCATCGCTTCTCGGAGCTTGATCTGGCGCTTTGCTAATTTTTGTGTAGATTTGTGGGAACCGCAAACGTATTGCTGGGGAGAATCGCGATGCACTGCGCCCATCGGAGCTAGTCGACGGGTTCAAGTTTCCCCGGGCTTCCTGGGATTTAGACATAAAGACAAAATTCTCCGTACACTATTTGAATGTCAAAGTTGATACGATTCGTAAGTCGCATATCTGATCGCTCTTTACCTGCATGTTTCTAATCCGTTGATCGCTAGCAATCCGTCCCTCCCTCATCCTCAGTCGTTTAGGTCACCTTAACACTCCAACTCCGCGAGTCCCTCATTATACCCTCGTCGACGTTGCTTCAATGCTTATAATCTCACCGGCTGTCGCCATCTCGGCAAATACAGCAAGTCTGATTATTAGCGCTGAAGCTATGTCCGGTATTCCGGGATGGTTTGGATCGAGCTTGTTCTCGACCCTGAGGAATTTGGAGCGTCCTCTGAGAACATTGCGTCCGGGTACGGGTAGCGCAATGGCTGGTCTTGGTGTCTATGAGGATCTATTTGTCGCTGGGATATGTTATCCGCGGCTTTCTAATCCCCCTATAGACAAGCTACATTACCCGTGAGTATATTTCTCAAGACATCTAACAAGAAATATTCTGATCAAGATTTAGGCTATATGTTATTTCCCTGGTCGTAAAAAATATTGACACATACTCAAAAATTGTTTCCCCTTCCAACATAGCTAGCTGCCTAGGTATCCTTACCCAAATCCAAGTGATGGATCGAAGGGCTAATAGTGTTATAGAATTGGCTCCACTTCCAGACACACAAAACACCTCTTCGTCCTATATCGAACACCGCCCAGCCGCAAGGAAATCCTGGGGCAAACAGAGCAACACTTCACATTGCCCAACTTCACCACACATCGTGGTACCAAAGATTGAAGACAGTCTTCCTACCTACAAGATACCTTATACCCCTCCCGACATCGCAAAAGGATCTCCGACACTCCGAAACCCTCCCGCACAGCCATGGGTTCCATTCAGAGCCCCCCAGCTGTCAGCAATATCAACGATATCTTCGACATCTTTATCAACAATGATTGTCTCCTTAGCGATGTGCCTAACACATTAAACTCTCAGAACACTACTTTTCGAGGCAACCTTCTACAGCAGCAACAACTTCTTGTAGGACAAGAATTGTCCCCCCCTTCATCACCTCAAAAGAACGACGCTCCGCCTCATCAAGATCTCATCCTCGAATTCTCAGAATCTCACTTCCGCGACACAAAGGCGACGGACCTCCCGCTATGGGCCGACCCGTCCGACCTGTTCAACTTTGACCTGGCCACTCCTCACGCAACACCCGCAAACAACCTACTAGCCACTACTAACGAACCAATTCCTCAAGCCCCAAGTACGTCCATGCAACCCACACCCGCGAACTCCACGACGGGCAATCTCCCCCGAAGTCCAACGCACCACATTCTCCCACCAACGCCCCTCTCTCTCTCTTCAACAGCCACCTCACCCGCCCCCGCCGCACCGTTACCACCACCACCACCAACATCCCACTCTACACTTACACCAACGCCCGCTTCCACCGCCCCTCCCTCTACTACAACACCTGGCCCCAAGCCCCGTCCTAAACCCCGTGCAATGAAATCCTTCCCCTGCACCTTCACTCACTGCCACCTCGATGCAGCAACGAAGAACCCTGAAACGGCCCACCACCACCACCATAAGGATCCCAAACATCGGTTCTGCTGCCGCTACGAAGGCTGCACTTCGTGCACTAGCTACACTACGAGAAAAGACCGTAACCGCCACGAGGCGTCAAAACACAGTGAGCAGCACCTAGTCTGCGATGTTTGCTGGCATACGACGGCTAGGGAGGATAACATGAGGGTCCACGTACGCGCTGCGCATCCTGAGGGGTGGGAAATGGTCATGAAAAGGATTATAGGGGTCAGGATGAAGATCGTTATGGGTCTTCTGTAGATTGGGAGGTTGCAGATGTAAGGGTAGACGTGTTTAAATTTTTCTCTTGTCTTGTGAAAAAGCGTTAGTTGGGTAGAAAAAAGGGCGTTTTTTCTCTTTTCTCTTTTGTGGCCTTCAGTTGGGTAGAACTTGGGCATATACCCCTTTCACCTATCTCTCTGCTCTGCCGGCCGTCCGGCTGCTCATCGCGCGTCTCTTATGTTAGCCCACGGTTTCCTTGATTTCCGGCGTATTTCCTTCATTTCCTTTCTTTTGCCCTGCCTTCCGCAGGCCCTTGGCCAAATCGCGGTGTCCTTGGGTTGTGAACTACTTTTCTTTTCTCCTCCTATTTTCATGTCTGGCTCGACTCGCTCGCGGGTATGGTGCATCGCGCTACCATCAGAATCCCGAGTTGCGCTACTACAAAATATAATGACGTTAGTCTTATTTATACATGTAAAAAAATGACAGAGAATCCTATTGGGATCTCGCAAACACGAACTATCTTGCATCGCGACTCCGCCGTTTTTTAGTATGATACTCGGGCTTGCAGCTTCCAACGATTCCCAGAGCCCTGAACAGCGCGGCATGTTCAAGCTCATCATGCACAAGCAACTTCCACCACACAACCTCACTCACTCACAACCTGTGATTACCATTCATCCTACTTTACGGAATCTACCGTGCGGCTGAAGATCCCGGTCCGGTCAAGCCACCGCAGGAGGCACGGCGCATTCTCATATTATACAGCGCGGTGCCCCACCCACATGGCGAATCTAGTTTTACCAGCCCGCGTCTGGTTCTGCGGACACGGTCTCCACCGTGTCGCAGTGGATGCGACGTCACTTGAATAAACCCTCTCTGTGCTGAAACCTATCACGATACTAGTGCCTTGAAAATCCGTTTACACACCTGCCCGTACTGGGTTGCGCAATGCTCGTACAGCGCTCCTCCCCGAAAAAAACAAAACACGAGAGTAGAATGGGATTGGGGGAGTGGGGGTGCTACCCAAGGTTTGAATATTTGTCGTACCTTGGGTATGGGGGGTTTCGAGCTCTAGGTATGATACCAGCAGTTCCATTTTTTCCCTCCTTTTTTTCTGGAGGGGGGGGGAGAGGATGGGAATGGATGGGTTGGTTCACTTCAAGGAATGGCGGGTAACGGTGCGGTGGACTGGTGTGAGAGCGGCCGACCGAGTGACGACGAATTTGGTCTTTCCAGCGCTGATTCCGCGATTTAAGTGCGTGATGTATTCTGTACGGTCTCGTTGGTCTGTGAGGGTTGAGTGGGATGACTCGATTTTGTTACTCTAGGTGGGTTTCTCTCTGGGGTGGTGTCGGTATTCAGTGGCCTCGAGTGGGCACCGTGATATCCGATAATGGTTGGGCTCGTGTTCGGGAGTGTAGTGGTGGAGAAACGGTAGTTACCTTATGGTATACTACTGATATTGTACTGCATATGGCCATGGGTTGCGGCTTCCGGATATCACACCGGAAAAACAGAACCGGTGTCTCGCACGATAAAAACTGTTACTCGGGAATGGTGCCTTTGCATACCGACAACTCCCGGTGGGCTTGCGGTGAGTTGCCGCACTGTACCGCATTGTATCCAATGTAAGTTTACACTTCAAACCCTGCTCGGGGAAGCCGAGTGATATTGCGTGATCTAAAATATCCCACTCCCGGTAGGTGTTCGGGGCATCATATTCATACTTGGATTGGTATTTCCTTAACCCGATCCCATTCGGCCATGGGCGATGCAAAAATTGCTCGGAACCAGCAAGCGGATAGTTTGGGAGCTTCCCAACTGGTTCGGTGGAGTTCGAATCGTTACCAGAGTGTCATGTAAGCTTTGGAGTTTCACCGGATATTGTTTTAATTTCCAGGGTTGCTTCCGCTTTAGGGAGGGGTATTTTTTTTGGGGGGGGGGTGGGGCTCTCCCTAGCTTGTAGGTAGATCTCTGTGGATTGTCCGGTTCATTCCTTCTCACTTTTAGTTATGCCTGATTCACGGTGAATACGCTCGTACTGCTTCTATCCATTGGGTTCCCTAAACTTGTTTCCTGTGATTCCCCCACTAGGGATGATAGAAAATCTGATGCCTTGGGGACGGCGATTTGGTTGTTCTCGGTGAATTTTCCGGATGAATTTGCAAGCTGGGAGCTCTAAGTGGGGAGGGGAAGAAGGTAGAAGGGGTCAAAATCAAGTAATTCTTTTTCTCGAAGATTATGTGGCATCAAGTTGTGTCGGTATCTACTCCACGGAATATGCATCAAGCGTCGCTTTCACCTGGGGCAGGGTGTACGATTTCCCACACTCCTTCACAACGTATATCCGAAATTTCGGATTACTGCATGGGATGAAGGTCTCTCTTTGCCGGCAGTGCATAAAAGACTAAATTTTTTGATGCGTTGCCGCACCGATTTACAGGGATTGAGGCAAAAGACCCACCAATATTTCCCCAACCTCCCCATGCATGCAGTACAGTCTCCACCCGGGGTGGAGCGGAGCTGGGTGGAGAGCTAACAGGAGGTAGAGGGGTATCTCTAAACTCGAACCCACAGGCTATAGCAAGGACACCTCCTTCCCCCAGCGTATAATATAACAGACCGTATATCTACAACTATGAATAAGACAATTGGCAGATTGCTTCCCCTATTTACCCCGCTGCGACATGACCAATTTTACACTCCGCTCTCCCTCACTGCAGTTTACTCGCCGTTGGTGCAGATTTAACGGGGCATGCTTTTTGCCGGGTTATCTACTCCGTTGTCTAGTTGCATGGTGACCGATTAGCGGACACTCTATGCCAAGAACAATTTAGTACGGATCTGCTTGGTATCCGCATTTCATTTAGTTGTACTACCTCCGTGCTGTTCGTGACGCCTCCTGTTTCATGTGCCCTGGGATGGAGGCTGTAGTCTTTTTCATTACTTTCCTAACTTGTGCGGCAGCAGGTTAGGACTGTTGAGGAACACTTGATCTTATATCCCCAGCCCTGGTAAGTCCCGGCCACCGATTGCCCCGCCCTCAGCGTCCGCCTCGGGTGGGTTAATAATTGCGAGCGAGTGATAGTATGTGAACCAAACAAGGAGGGTGCAAGCTTCCGGTGACCTGAGCCCCGGTAGCGCCCACCCCCTGTCTAGTTCTATCATAACACTGCACCAGTGTGATTACACCACCGCATAAGGAAGTCCTTTGGAGCCAACTCTCCAGCTCTATCTACTAATTCCTCCAGCTGAGCAGGGAATCCCCGTGTATCGGTATCAGACCAGGGCTAGAGTGAACACATCCCGGGGCGGCTTAGAGGATTTTACCAGCAGCATGGCATTCAAATTTCAGGTTCCCGGAGTAATTGATAAATGGTGCATGTGTGGAATGAGCAGAATAGCTCAAGACTAGGATGTCGGGCAGGGGAGATGAGAACTGTGCTGCGGGTATAGTTATGGGCTTCGGTCACTTCCTCCAATTAAACCAACAGTAAAGTCAGCAGGATATCAAAGCATAATAAGATCACCCTAATCCTTTGGTGTGTCACCACACGTATCTATCTGCCCTCGCTCATGTCCTCCTCGATCTCAACGCCCCCACGATTATGAAGCAAAAACATTCTTGTAAGGGCTCCCTCCGGAGGGCCTTTCGCTTTAAACCAGGGCAACTCCAGAAGAATCAAGTTACCACACTCCCGTGAAATGGACGGCGCTCTAGCTGCTTCAAAAGTTAACACACTGGCTCCCTCCATCAACAATGGGGTGGTTTCCACGGCTCAGGATACGCTATATATATCCCAAATTTTATCACCAGAAATCACTCGCTAGGGATCCGTTAGTCAGCTTGCGCGGAATATCCCGTCGAAGGCAGAGGATTTGTGTCTTGCGTACACGCTAGGGCGGCTGTTAATACGGTTGTTACGGTGCCGGTGCCGTGCCCTAGGGCAGGGCGTGGGGTGGGGCTCAAGAATTTAGGTAGTCATAGGCAATGTTCCCAACCGTCCAGGGCGCCCTACAGGGCCCTGCGGGGCCTGTAGTCCCGGGCGTCCCGGGCGGCTGAATTCAGGACGGCGGCTTACGGCGTCCATCATTCGTGAAGACCGCCGTCCTAGGGGTTGACGGCCGGGCCCTACAGACTTAATCCAAATGGGATCTTCCGGTAGGGCCCGGTGGTGATCTGCAGGGCCCTGGCGTCAACTGTAGGGCCCTGGCGTCACCTGCAGGGCCCTAGCGTCACCTGCGGGGCCCGCCAATCATGAGCGTTGCGCTATGATTTTATCCACCCACACCATCGCGCAGTAAAGATAGCGCATGGGAAGAGTATAGGTTCCGGTGGTTCAGAACAAGGCTCTGATCTAAGTGGGCTTGGTGTATAATCTCACTATTTGTTTCTATAGGCATGAGGAATGTTTAGTGCGACTAAGGATATGGCTATTTGTATTGCAATAAATTTGTTTGATCTACTGGAAACAATTAACACTATCTGACTAATACACGATTCAAGTGAGACACCTATAGGGCCCTGCAGTCCGTCCCGGGCAGAGGCAAGGACGGACCATGGGATCGGCGTCCGTCCCGGGCAGAGCCATGAAAGTTGGCGTCCGTCCCGTCTTAAGCAAAAGACGGACGGACTGGACGCTTGGGAACATTGGTCATAGGTTACCCGATGGGGTAGTAGATCCGTTCCCCGATTTCGGCTTCCTCCGGGGAACGGGAGGGGTCGGAGGGGTTGACTATGCTTCAAGCTTGGCATACACCTTTTCGCTCTGCTGGGTCTAAGGGCTGAAAGGGTCTCGGAGGGTATTTGGCTCGAGCTACCCTTTCTCAGACGAGCTGTTTGTATTTCATAGTTTTCTATTTCGCACGTCTGAGGGAGTGCAGTGGGAGAGAATCCACGATGCTGCGGTATACTTTCTCGTATAGATGCTGTACGGGTGGGATTGGGGGAGGCTTGCTACGGGGTGGTTCCGTACTTTAATTTGCTTGAGGTGGGGTGAGTGGTCCGGTTACTCCACCCTTGTCTCTGCAACCCCCCCTTAAAAATCCCATCATTACCCCCTCCCCACCCTTAACCTTCTCTGCTCCAATCGCTCCTTCCTCTTCGTCACAGCCCTCATACCCTACTATTTTCCTCCACCTTTTATTATTGACCTCGCCTCCTTCACCATTCTCATACCTATCTTCCCCTTCCTCAGATCATTTTCTAACAACAAATATGCCCGCCTCCTAAGTCAAAGCAAGGAACTGGGGGCGGGTAGTAGTGACGCTTCAGAAGCCCCCCCTTTTTATTTGACAATTAGTTTTCTGCTGGTGGGGCACGACAGGAGAAAATAATAAGAGGCGGAAACAAAGCAGTAGGGGTACTCACTTGGGAAAAAAACCGGAATTATGGTGACATTTTCGTAGTTCAATTTGAGTGGGGTCCAATCTGCGCTCTGGTTTGCGATGCGGTTTTCGTGGGCTTGGGAAGGGTAATGTGTCTGAGCTGATCCACGTAAGGGAGCTCAATGGAGAAAAAACCCATTTCGAGCTAAATGCGATAGTTGATTACTGAAGAATAGCACCGGTCCCACTCTTACACCCAAGCGAGCAAAGATCCATAGCCAGCGCACTAGCCATCATGTTTGGCTAGCATGCCAAGCTAACAACTGTTGCAAAAGCATCAAAACTGGAGCAAGAACGGTTCCTGTATCATACCTAGAGAAAGCAGACCAATATATAGGTACGGGGTTTTTGGTGGGGCTCAAAGGGCTTGGGTCCCCCTAGTCAGACAGCAGCAAATAAAACTCACGTCAAAGGCATCCGTTGCTATTTTGCACTGGTGGATTCTCAGGAGTGGTCGGGGCCCCCGGTAGTCGACCGAGGGTGAGTGCGCGGTTCCCCCCTCACGCGATGCCGCCCATCTACCTTTTCACTCGAGATAACGCACTGGCGCTGTACGAGTGCAAGCATAGGCTGATCCATTTGAAAAGTCTGTTCCCATAACTTACCCGACCGTATCGCCCCCCATCCCATGAGAAACTCGAATGATAGCGCCGTGTGCTAGTCGTTGGAGTTTCCCCCTCCCGTAAGGTCTGGTAATTTTTAAATTTTTATCCCTCTGAGGGGCTGAACAGCTCTTTTTCCCGCTGTGCTATTTACCCCTTTCCCAAAGTACCGGTAGGGGATTCTCGACTGCATACTGGTAGCACACGGTCCTATTATTCGAGTTTCCACGGTAACTTACGTATTATAACTTATAGGGTCTAGGCAGGACTGGGGAGAGGGTTTCACCAAGCCTATAATAAGATGTGGCGCTCAACCCAAAGATAGCGGCTCGAGACACCGCCACAGATCACGTAATCTACAGCCGCATCTTGCTTCTCGCTCAGATCTTTCGGAATTACCCGCAGCGGGCCCATGTCCTCTGCTGAATGTGGGGGGATATACGGAGGTACAACCCCTAAGTTTTGTATATTTCACTAGCAAGGGGGTTCCCGGATAGCAAGGGTAAGATGCCCAAACCGGGTAGTTTTCTGTGAAAGCTACCCAATCCGGGGTGAACATTACTCAAATCGTCCCCTTACCCCTGCTAGTTGAGCACCCCCATGCTAGTAAAATATACAAAACTTAGGTGCCCCACCTCCGTACAGTAGGGCTGATCTATTTACAGGGATGATGTCATCAGGGGAAGAAACCCGGGTTTCGGATTGTCTTGGCATGTCGGTGCTCCCACACTGCAACGAAAATCATTTCCTAACGCATTGAATTGTTAAGGTACAAAAGTGTTTACGGGATCTAGGTTAATTGCTCTCGAATTTCATATCTGTAGTCGCACCTCGTCGTTTCGGATGGCCAAAGCCCTGAGTGGATTATCTGGGACAACACCTAGTTATCCAGGCCAGAGAAATGCTGTGCTAAATACTCTTTTTGAAAAAAAAAAAGAGAAAAAGGAAAAAGTGTGTGGAATCGAGACAATTGAGCGTCAATAATTTACAGCGATTTCGCATAAGGCTGGCGAGTGAAGGCAAAAGCAATGAGCTGAAAATTCCAAGAAGCTGTCCTACAGCATTTCCAAGTTCGCCCAATATCTCCTCCATTTCCCAGTAGATCCCCCATAAGGGGCCATGAAGGGAAACCCAATGCAAAGGCTCAGTCTAACATCTACTTCGGGAGTGCGGGCCCCTGGTGCCCTGGGGGAGGACATCCTGGGTTTGGCACTTTCCAACGTTATGCAGAGGGAGAAGTAGCCCCATAGACCTGACTGTCCACTCATGATATAAGCCATACTTCTGAAGACCGGTAGGGCTACATTTTGGGCTAGAGAAGTGCGAAAATCCTGGACACCGAATATATTATCTATATGGGTGGGGGCTAGACCGTGCGTTCCCAGATCTCCCTCCGATTCCGAAGACACGCATAACCGGGAGAGTGAGGTGTATTTCTATGTATCTTTAGCGAATCTTGAAAAATTACCCAGGAGAAAGAAGAAGCCCGGGGAGTGAAATACGGGGCAACGTGGTGTGACTGCATCCGGATACTCCAATGCCGAGGCCTGTTAGGATCCTATCCTGGATCTTTGAAGCCGGGTGTCCGGGTATGATAGCTTCGAATTTCGCTGGTGCTTGTGCCAAGGCTATGGCCTGAGAGCCATAGCTCCTGAAGGCTTGAAGGCTTGCTTTTTTCCTGGATACAGCCTTGTCTTCTATAACGAGCAACATGATAGGGAAAAATATGAAGGGAATTAGCGCGCCGCGATTACGATTTGGACCCCCCCCTTCCTCCCAAATCCAACTTTCAAATGAGAGGGCGTTTGGCTAAAAGTAAATCGTGGTCTTGGGATACATGGCACGTGGACCTTGAGCCTGCCAAGAAGGTGATTAAAGGACAATACTTGTGCCAAGGTTGCAGCGCCCTAGCTGCAACCATGGCACGAGTATTTTGGAAAAGTATGATGTACAAGTGCAAACCCGCTTTTTAATCTCTCACAGATCACTGAGGGAACATGGCACCATGTGACTAATCCATCCCGCTCCTCCCTATGGCCGTGCCATTCTTATAACTCTCAAGCGGTGACAGTAGTTGCAACTACATCCGCCCCCAGCCCTCACTAACAGACGCAACAAGTTGTGAGGAGATGTCCGAAAGTAGCGCTCTAAATGCTGCTCTGCGAGCTACCGGAAAAGTGGTCAGTAGGGAAGGTAAGAAGTCTGCCGAGGCCGGGGGCTCGCGCGGGACTCCTCCGGGGTTTGGTGCAGAGGATGACAACTTGGCACAGCTAGACGTGAGCAAGGTTTAGGGACCCCATGGAATATATACCTTGACTTATTGTTGGACCTACAGCCAGAGAAAGGTTGAAGCAGAGCGGGAAGTTGAGAGTGAAATATTAATCTCCCCAAGCTAAAGGGATGGGAGGGTGCAAATCCGTAATTCGAGATCACAATTTCTCAGTCGGTGGGTAAAACATGGGGTTGGAAACAATCGCCGTAGGGGAGATGGTCGGTGGTGAGGGTTTTACACGGCTTGAGTGGGGACACGAGGTTTGACTTAGGTGTGGATGAAGACCATGACTGTTTGTCATAAGTTGGTAGAAAGGAAGGACTTGAAGAAAAGTGTTATACCGGAAGAGGAGCGTAGGGAACTATTTGCTGTGGTGAGGTGCTGAAGGTCGAGTGAGAGGGGAAGAAGAGAAAAGGAAAAAAATCTGCTTTTCCTCGTCCTTTACCGAGGTCTGTGACGACCCGCATAATTCTAAGCCCCTGCGTGGACCCGTCTATGGTCGCGATGCGGTGAAATTTCTAAACCACCAACGCTCGTGCCCGAACCCGGCCGAGCCATCGCCCCTATCCACAATGAGGTATCTTGTCAATTAACCAGGATATCGGGACAACCAAAAGAGAAATGTGGAGAAGAATAAAACAATCATGATATAAGCTAGTCGAGGAGAATGAAATGGGAAGTTGAGAAAGGGGTGAAAATCTGACTACCGGAGAGTGACCGTCAAGGATCAACAGCCAGGGACGATCAGTACTAGCTGACCGGGTATTAGGCTCAAAATAGTCTGTCAACTAGAGTAGCCCAACTTTATTGTTTGTACACCCTGTTTTAGAGGCCGCAAATACTGCTAATCGATTCCCTAGAGTAGTCTTGGAAACTCCATATAGGTGAGCCGCACTCAATACTGACCGGGTTTGGCTGGTTGGGTGCTTCAATTGCCTTACTCGGGCGAGTTTCGTATTCTGAATCGGATCGAGGCTTTAGTTTTTGTATTTTTTGTGGTGGTATTGCATATGTTTGTGGTAAATTAGGAAAGAGGTTGATGTGGGGGGGGCCGTTCCCGGGTCGTGACCTGCTCCTAGGCTGGGAACGTTACCGGTAGTTCGCTTAAGGTCTGATCAGTGTCCTATAGGGTCATACTGGTTGTACGAGAGCAGTACTCGAGTACTGTATAATTTTGGAGGGAGGGAAGTAGGATCGAGGTCAGCGGCTATGGTGTGGCTGGTGACCAGTTCCCGTGGTTTGATTGGCCCGAATCAGGGTAGGAGTATGGGGGATGCCTCGTCCTGTCACAAGTTACCAGCTTCACACAATACCCGAGATTAGTCAAGAACTTTCCCAGTCCAAACCTGACTAATTTCCCCGCTGGCATGTCAGGTAAGGGAGGGGGACTGGGGCTGGAGTGAAACATTTTGGATGATACGGGAATCCTCGTCAAAATCAGAACCTCCGATCACCTCGAAAATGGGAATATCTAGCATATCGTACTTAGCTATCGGGAACATCATCTACACTACTGAATTTGCTCTTCCTATTGTTGCCCGTGGGTTGGGATTTTTGGTGCGGTTTTGGTGATTCGCTTCTCCTTTCTAATCAAGTTCCCCGTATCCCATAGATTGTAGTGGGCCACTCCAGGAAGGGCGCTAACCAAAATGAGACCCTTACGAAGCCCACTAAACCATTTTGCCTAGTCTCATATCTATACCGTTTGGGCCTGTCGATTAATACCTGAGACTTAAACTCTAGTTAAGATATGTGGGTAGGTAGGCACTAAAAGTGGCCCACTCTCCAAAGAGAATGCGGTTCTGGATACCGTAACATATGAGGGTAAGGTTCTAGAAGCAGTATTTACCGTATTGTAGCAATATTCATCATGCTAATGCATGAACACCCCTGTGCCTGGGAACGCTAAAAGCGGCCACTTTTTCAACAGACTATGGGATAATAGGTTAGGGCCACTACGGGATGATGAACCATGGTCCTGTGTGCGGGCAATTAACGGGCAATCTATTGCAGGAATTCCGGGAGTAATATTTTAGCCGGTAACTCGAGCGCTGGACCGGGAGGGCAGCGCGGGCTGAGATTTGTCGGTTTGCGAATCCTCCCGGATCTGTGGGGCTATGTAGGATAATAGCACATTTGGTCAGTAAGATCATTTTCGCGCTCCCCTGTGGGTCCTAGGTCCTTTTCTCTTTTTTTCTTCGCTGGATTCATAGCTGCTAGGAATTTATTCCCTAACTTGGGCTCACCCTCTCTCCTTTTCCTACCCCTCGGTCCGATGAGATTTTTATTTTATTATTAAAAAAGGAATATCCGGCGTGTGTGTGCGTTCCGGGGACTTGTCACTCCTTCCGCAGAGTGCTAAGTAATTTACCGTGCCAACCTTTTTCCCAAGTAGACCTCTTATAGCAGGTTAGGTCACCAGGGCAGCAATGTACCAGCTAACTGGTGCGTATTAATTTAGGGAGCGTGGGAACGGCGATCAACCTCGCCGACAATTCTCAGCCCGTCTCTGCTGGAATGCCGGTACCGGAGCTCGAAACTGCTCGGGCAAATCTGGGCGGAAATGATTAGAGCACGGTGATTCTAAATTCAACATGGTTTATTAGCCCAAGGATCCAGCTGGTCGGGGGTAGGGATTTCAAATATAGGTAAATTACAGCCCCTAGTCACAAGTGTTTGGGAAAGGCTGACTAAGCGCCTCACTAAATGCCAGATTATCGAGTTGATCGCGACCGAGTTGATCGCGACCGTGTTGATCGTGACTGTACCGGTACCGGTACTGTGGATAGAGCCGAGAATGCGGATTCGCAGCCTTTGTATCTCGAGTATCCTCATGAGCACGCCCGTGTGTGATACGAGTATGGTCGGGTACCGGTACTACAGCTACGGTACCGTATCATACCCGACGGGGCCCAGGCTTTACACTGGTACCAGCAGGGTGTCTCATTCCAGGCGAATTCCCCCACAACAACGATACGGCACTGCCAGTGCGGTACCGTATTGTACTCGAGTACGAGTGCAGTAGCATGATCCAGTCTTCATCCCGGAATTGCACTCCAGGCAATCACCTTCTGTCCGTTAAAGGCTGAGCTTGGTCGCATAAAACATCCAGCTCCACCCTATCCCTGTCATGTCCCACACACGTACTTGTACATGCCAAGCGCTTAGGCCCATGTTACACCATGTTACACCAATTTTCGTCGGGAGCTAGATAAAAAGGGATCCCCCGCTGCCCTTCTCCCCTTCTCCCCTCCTTCAAACTTTCCGAACCTATCGCGCTGTGCATCTACCCCCATTTGCCCGTACTTATTGCTTAAGGCCCACGTTGGTCCCGTTCCCCCGTCCATTGAGAGGATTTTGCCTTTTCTCTTTTCCTGACTTTCTTGCCGCAACTGGCCCCCATTCACAACCCCCCCAGGGGATACCAGTACATTATCGTGACCGCTATTTCCCAGCTGTGAGGTCATTGAGTGGTTCTGTAGGCCAATACATCTTGACGCCACCCGCCTACTATGTTTGCTACCAACTCAACGAATGATCAGGACTCGGACCCCGGGCTCTACTGCATCGGCGACCGACCGGGGCGGAGCGCAGACCGGGGTTTACCGCCAGCCCAACTAAGACTCGGCCGGGTGTTCGCCCTGGTGCTTGTGTTCGGCGGGATTGTCATCGGGCCACTGATGCACCTGGTAATGAGTATGTCGGGCTCCGTTGGCTCGGCGCCTGCCCCGGTGCTTCCAGCGGTCCCGGCTGCACTAGAAGCAGTTCCTTTTATGGAAGAAGTAAGCCGGATTGCCGCTTCTAAGAGGTTATGTTGGAGCTTCACTGATTTTTGGGTAGATTTGTGGGGGATATCAATGTAATGCCTGGGTGTATCACGACCCCCTGCACTTTTTGGAACTACCTGATGAATTCCAAGTTCGCAGAGAATCTTGGGGCTTAGGCATGAGAAAATTGAGGATTTCCGCATGCTTTTGGGGTGGAAAAGTCGACACGATTTGTAAGCCGCCTATCCAATCGCTTTTTACTTACATGTTTCTAATTCATTGATTACTAGCTATCCTCCTCTCCTCTATCCTCCATTATTACAATAACCTGTACACCCTAACTCCACGAGCCCCCCACTGCATACCTGTCAACGTTTCAATCCCCAACTTCTCACAGGCTGCCACCACCCTGGCTAATACGGCAAGTCTGATTTGCGCCTCTGAATTGGTGTCAAGTATTCGGAGATGGTTTGGATTGACCTTGTTCCCAGCTCTGGGGGGTTGGGGACATCCTCTTTCGTGGCTTTGGCTTTGGCTTTGGGAACAGGTGGGTAGCGCAATGGCCAGACATAGTGACTATAAGGATATATTTGTCTCCGGCAAATTTTCTCCTCAGCCCCCTTATCACCAGTACAAGTCGGACTACCGGGACTATCCGGACTATCTGTAAGTATATCCCTTGGGATGTTTTGTAGGAGATATTCTGATCAGGGTTCAGATCACACATTATTTCCCAGTCCGCTACCGATAAACATATTAATCCGCACTCAGATATTGTTTCCTGCTACGACTGTATTCTTACCCAGATCCGAGTCATGAGTGGAAGAGCTTATAGTGTTTTAGATCCGACTACACTTCCAAAAACCCAAAGCCTCTCTTCCACCTATATCAGCCATCACGCAACCGCATGCAAATCTTGGGGGGTACAAAACAACACTTCACATTGCCCAACTTCACCTTACGGCGGGGACACGGAGATCGGAGACAATCTCCCTACCAACAAAGTACCCCATACCTCTCCCGACATAGCAAGGGCATCTCCCTCACTCCAAAATCCTCCCATACAGCCATGGGTTCCATGCAGAGCCCCCCAGCTACCAGCGATATCAACGCTATCTTCGACAGCTTTATCAACAAGGATTGTCTCCTTGGCGAGGCACCTGACACATTAAATTCTCAGAACGCTATTTTTCGGGGTAACCCGCCACAGCAGCAACAACCTCTTCTACAACAAGAACTGCCCCCCCCTTCATCACCCCAAAAGAAAGACGCTCATCCCCATCAAGATCTCATCCTCAAATTCTCAGAATCTCACTTCCACGACACAAAGACGACGGACCTCCCGCTATGGGCCGACCCGTCCGACCTGTTCAACTTTGACCTGGCCACTCCTCACACAACACCCGCAAACGACCTACTAGCCACTACTAACGAACCAATTCCCCAAGCCCCAAGTACGTCCGTGCAACCCACACCCGCGAACCCCACAACGAGCAATCCCCCCCGAAGTCCAACGCACCACATTCTCCCACCAACACCCCTCTTTCTCCCTTCTTCGACAACAACCTCATCAACCTCCGCTGCACCGCCGCCACCAACAACCCACCCTACACTTACACCAACACCCGCTGCTGCCACTCCTCCCTCTGTTGCAACGCCCAGCCCCAAACCCCGTCCTAAACTCCGCCCAAGGAAAGCCTTTTCCTGCACCTCCACTCACTGTCCTCCGGACGCAGCAACCAAAAACCCTGAAACGGCCCACCATCACCACCATAAGGATCCCAAACATCGGTTCTGCTGCCGCTACGAAGGCTGCACTTCGTGCACTAGCTACACTACGAGAAAAGACCGTAACCGGCACGAGGCCTCAAAGCACAGTAAGCAGCATCTGGTCTGCGATGTCTGCGGGCATACGACGGCTAGAAAGGATAACATGACGGGCCACGTACGTTCTGCTCACCCGGAGGGGTGGGAAGTGGTCATGGAGAGGATTACAGGGGTCAAGGTGAAGATTGTTATGGGTCTTTTGTAGATTAGGAGATTGTAGGTGAAAGTGCGAACGTGAGTCCCCCTCCTTTGTCTTGTTATGAAAAATGTTAGTTCTATGGAAAAAAGTGTGTTTTCTTTTCTTTTCTTTTCTTGGTGGCCCCTAGTTAGAGCTTAGGCATCTGCCCCGCTACCTTGTCTCTCTGCTCTATCGGCCGTCTGCTTGTTCGCCGCTCGTCCCCTATGTTAGCCCATGAATTTCCTTTAGTTTCCTTAATTTCCAGCGTATTTCCTTCATTTCCTTTTCCTTTTCTCTGCGTTCTGCGGTCCCTTTGTCGGATTCCTGCTTGTTTGGGTTGTGAACTGCTTTCCTTTTCTCCTCCTATTTGCGTGTTTGGCTCGGTTTGTTCGCCGGTATTGCGCATCGCGCTACTGTGGGAATCCTGAGTTCGCGCGCTTATGAGATAGGGTAACGACGTCGATTTTTTTTATACATATGAAAAACAGAGATAGAATCCTGTTGGGATCTCGCAAGTACGAACGATCTTACATCCTAATTTCGCCGTTTTTGGCACGATACCCAGATTTGCAGATTTCCAATGATACTCTCCAACCTGCAGCGCAGCATGTTCAAGCGCACCATGCACAAGCAGGTAGCCTATCATATAATCTCACTCGATACCCGGAATTGCCATTTGCGAGAATTTGAAGAGTTTTTCAGCAGCGGAAGGTTTGCTGATTAAACTATCTAGTCCAGACAGCAATTGCAACTGGCCTTATATAGTCTCCTTTGGGTCACAACAACAGAGAAAAAGTTTTCATCTCACCACCAGAGAAAACAGTAGACGCGCGTCCTCCGGAATTGGTGACCAGGAAGAAGATACCAGCCGGCATAAAACCATACCATGTAACATGCAACACACAACACCACTCATCGTAATTTACATTACGGAATCTTCTGCATGGCTGAAGAGCCCGGTCCAGTCATGCCACCGTAGGAGGTGCTGCGCATTCTCATATAGCACAGCACTCCACACGAATTCTGTTTTGCCATCAGGCATTTAGCTCTACGGACACGGTCTCTCCCATGTCGCGGTAGATACGACACCCCTTGGATAAGCCTTCTTTGTGCTGAGACCTACCGTGATACTAGTACCGTGAAAAACCGTCTACAGCCTACCGGTGCTATACTGCACGGTGTTCGTACACTGCCCCCCGCTGAACAAAAAATACGTGAGCGAAGAATGGGATCGGGGAGGCGGGGGGTGCTATCCGAAGTTTGAATATTTGTCGTACCGGTTGTCTAAAAATTATGGTAGGGGAGATCGAGTTCTAGGTATTATACCAGCAGTTCCATTTTTTCATTGTTTTTTTTTTCTGGAGGGGGGGGGGGCTGGGGCGTGGGTGGGTTGGTTCACGGCAAGGAATGGTGCCGGTGCTTGGGAAGGTACTTTTCTCTCACGGCCATGTACCGTACTTGAAAGGACGGCGCGGTGGACTGGTGAGAGAGCGGTCGACCAAGCGACAGCAGATCTGGTCTTGCCGGTGTTGATTCCATGATTTAAGAACGTGATATATTCTGTACGGTTCCTTTGGCCCGTGAGGCATGGGCGGGATGACTCGATTTCACTGCCACGGGTAGGTTTCGCTGCGATAGTATCGGGCTCAGTGCCCTCTATTGGGCATCGTGATATCCGATAACGGTGGAGAGTTCCGTGCTATTGGTTTCGATATTCTCTACTACCGGTAGATTGTTCGTAGGATGTGTTTGTGAGTTTTAGCTCCCGAGAGGGGGAAGGTAGTGTTTGGATATGTGGCAGTTACCTTATGGTATATCGCTGATATTGTACTGCGCATGGCCGTAAATTACAGCTTCGGTACCACACTAGAAAAATAGAACGGGTATCTCGCACGATAAAATCTAGTACCCGGGGATGGCACCTTTGCCATAGGATCCCCATGTGGTACCCACCACTAAGAGACGGGCCTCCTTATAAAGGGTGGATTACGAATACCTAACAACGTGTAGGGATTAGAGGGTGGTTGGACAAAGGAGCCGATGCTGAGGCTTTGGTAACATGCGGGGAAGGCCGCGCACGGCCGGGGGGGGGGGGAGGGTGCTGCTGTGGAGGAGTCAAGTTGTATGACATCTGCAGTATTATACTCCTTCCTGCAACGCTGGGGGTTGGCAGTGTTTTTGAAACCTAACTTGGGTTTTTCTCCTTGGGCCAAGTGTGACCCCCCCACTCCTCACTCCCGACATCCCTGTTGTGATCCAAAGCGCTCGTGCATACCGATGGTGCCCGGTAGGCTTGAGGTTGGCTGCCCTACTGTACTGAGTTGTATCGGATGTAAATTTAGACCTCGAGCCCTTTCTGGGAAGGCGAGTGATAGTATGTGATCTAGGAAATTCCACTCCCGGTAAATGTTCGTGGTGTGATATCCATGCTTGATTATTAGGCTCTGTTTGGCGGGAACGGAACCGTTTGAGACTATTCGTTTTTCTCATACAAAACGACCGTTACGAAACGGAAGGGTAAGAAAATTTGTATGGGGAACGGAACGGAACGGACGCGAACGGTCGTATCCAAACAGACCCTTAGTGTATGCGAACATAGAGCAGTTTGCTCTATACCGATGCTATTTGGTATTAGGTGCTTCGGCCTTTTCTGTACCTGATACCATTCAGCATATGGCAATGTGAAAATCTTTCGGGACTTGCCGGCGGATAGTTTGAGAATTTTCCAATTCCTTCATGGTACAAAGGGCTCCCTTGACCGGTGCATGCTAGACTAAAATATTTGATGCCTTGCCCCACCGATTTACAGGAACCGAAGTTATAGACCCACCAATATTTCCCCAACCTCCCCGTGCATGGGCAGTCCCCACCGGGGGTCAATATGAAACTGGCGGAGGGCTAACAGAAGGATAGGGGGTACCCCTAAACCCGAACCGCGAGGCTATGGCAAGCACACTTCTTTTCCTAGCATTTAATATTACGGTGCGTATATCTACAACTCTGAATAAGACCATCGGCAGATTAATTCCCCTATTGCCCTACTGTGCCGTGAGCCATTTTGCACTTCGCACTCTTTCACTTTAGGTTTTACTTGCTGTTGGTGCAGATTTATAGGAGTATGTTTCTTTGCCTGGTTATCTACCGCTTTGTCCAATTACATGAGAGCAGATTAGCGGACACTCTATCCCAAAGCCAACTGAGCACTGATCCGCTTGGTATTCGCATTTGGCTTAGTTGTACTCCACCGCGCTGTTCGTAACGCGCCCAGTTTCATGTGCCCCCGGATGAAGGCTGTAGTTTTTTTCCCACCTTGTGTGACAGCGGGTTAGGACTGTTGGGGAAGGAACCCTTGCTCTCATAGCCATACCCTTGGCAAGTCTTGGCTACCGATTGCCCCATCCTCTGTGTTCGCCGCATGTTAGTCAAGAACCGGGAGCGAGTGATATTGTGTGAATGCAACCAGGAGGGTGCAAGCTTCCGGTTACCAGAGTCCCATTAAACCCCCTATCTAGTCCTTTCATATCGCTGCACCAGTGGGATCGCACCTCCGCATAAGAAAACCCTTTGGAGTCAAATCTCCAGCTCTATCCAGGAATTTCTCCTGTCGAGCCGGGAACTCCCTCGGATCAGTATAAGAACCTTTCGAATGTACGATAGGGAATTGTGTACCGATTAGGGGTATACCCTAGACGCTGTTGATTCACCCCTGCTGTATCTGCTATGGGAGCATAAAAACCAGAACTGATTTCTCTTTCCGTGCGGAAAAGAAGCAAGAAAGGAGGCCAAAGTTAGGTCTTGCCGAGAGAGGAAGGTGCGATGGTACAGCGTCTAGTTCGATTACCATACCTACTAGTTAAATTTGTTATCTCCCTCTGAGGATCTCTTAATTCTGTTCCAGTCAGGCAGCGGGATTCCACATCAGGGAGAATTTCTTGGTCATTTAAAATTATAAGGGAGCACCGATCGATCACAGTCCATCTTTTATACCACAATTGGGAGCTACGATATCTATCAGGGCCAAAGACAACACATCCTGGGGTGGCTTAGAGGATTTTATCAGCAGTACGGTATCCAAATTTCAAGTTCCTGGAGTGGCTTTTAAATGGCGCAGATGCGGGAAGAGCTGAATCGTTAGGGACTAGGATGTTAGGTAGGGGCGGTAAGAGCTGTGCAATGTGTATGGCCATGACCTTCGGTCACTTTCTCCAATTGAATCAACGTAAGGTTAGCGAGATATTAAAATATAATAAGACCACTCCAATCCTCTAGTGTGCCACCACAAATATCTGCCTGCACTCGTGCGTATCCCTATTCCTCTACTCACCCCCACGGCAAGGAAGGAAAAACATGTCTGGGAGGGCTTTTTGTAATCCACTACAATCCTAGGGCGTCTACTACGCTCCCGAGCCACTAGAGGCGCTCCTACGGCTTCCAAAGCCAACGCACTAGTTCTGTCAACCCTGGGACAGTTTTCTGCAGCAAACTACCATGCCTTGTATCACAAGTATCGTCATGAAAAGTCACTCGACCTCTGGATCTTCCTCTGGTCGGCTGGCGCGGAATATCCCGTCGGAGGCTGAGGACTTATGTCTTACACAGGAACTCTGAGCTAATTTTTGATCGGGTACTGATACCATAAAACTACGCTAACTGTGCTCTATGATGCAGCCTGGGCTGCTCAATATTGTGGGGGGGGCGCATGGGTTACTTGACGGGGCAGTAACCCCGCTCCGGATTTGGGAATCGTGGAGGGGGCGAGCGAGGTCGGAGGGGTGGGTTGGGGTTCAAGCTTGGCATGTGAGCGTTTTTTCTTCCTAGATTTTTGAAGGCTGAAAGATGCTGGTGCGTACTCCACCTGTGCTGTCGGTCCTCACCTGAGTTATTTGTAATCCGTGGTTTGTTATTTCGCACAGCTCGGGTGCCCCGCGGGGGAAATCCGCAATTTTGCTGCCTGCTTTGCAGCGTAGATACGACGCTGGTGGGCTGGGGAAAGCAGGGTGTGGGGAGATTCAGCGCTTTGCTCTATTTTTTTTGAATGAAATGATTGGTCTAGTTACTCTGCTTTTGTCCTAGAATGTGCTGAAGCACATGTATAAAATATGATCCGGGGTTTGGGCACGATTTGATAGGTGCGGTAGACATCTCCGGAGTCTGATGGATAACGGGGGTCTTTCGTGGGGTGGTACTGCACGATATCGAGCGTCATCTTGGCCTTCGGGAGTTGTGAATGGTGGGAGGAGAGGTCAGGATTCTTATTCCTTTCTGGGTAATAATGTCCTGGTATTTGCAGCATTATAACCAGATTATCTCTATACTAATTTTGGGAGGGGTGGGTTGGAGGAGGGAGGAGTGGTGCGGTACTTGCTTTTTACTTCTTCGTTCATACGGCATCCCCCATACCCTGGCCTGTGGTTAGCTGGTAGATTCGTGCTCTCAAACGTCTAGTCTGTGCCGCGTGGGCGAGGCTCACTAGCCCCCACATGGATCTTGGGCCTTAAACTAAATCATGATACGGTTATCGTATTCGGTAAAACCCTACTGCATGAGAGATCGGGTGATCTGTCAATGATTGCGGCTTCAGGGCCTCGAACGGATAGCTAGTACCCCCTACATAATGCCCAAGGCTTCGAGAGGGGTGAGTCTAGCGAAACTCTCCGGTTGGCTCGCGGCTTCTCGCTCAGAATACAAGTTCTTCGCAAGCCACCAGACAAGAGTTCGGCACTTTTTCCTTTCAAAAATTAGGGTAACTCGGTTATTCGACTTCGTAATTCGCGCTACACCCCAAGTAATTCCAACAGATAATCCAAATACTTTTTTGCTTGAATAAATACTCTCGTTTTCAGCTGTTCAGGGTAAAAAGAATCTACCCAGGCCAGAACAAATACCTCCGCAAACTCCCACCTCCGCTTCATCCTCTACCATATCAATTCCCAATTCCACCTCCCTCAGTCCCCGGAGCTAACACTTGCACTGGGTGTAGCTGGCCCCTACAAATTTCTTTATCATCAACGCCCTCAACCTCACCTTCTTTGACTGCTCCTTTCCCTTCGCTGCATTTCTCATCGCCAACCATTTTCTCCACCTACACCTTTAATCCCTGGGCATACATAGAAGCCGATCTATTAGCCGCCAAATCGTCCACCCTAGAAACTAGTTTCTAAACTTGGGAGCTCCTTCGTTACCTTGGTCCTCTTAACTCTTACTTCCCCCTGTGTCCCCTTACGGAAGACCGCTACTCTCCGCCTCGACACTCTCCGAACCCGGCGTTTGAAATCACCATTTGAGTTCCGACTACACTACATTCACATTGCAATCTGAGGATAATTTCGTACTTCATATCCTCTAAATTAAGGGCCTGGAAGACAACCCGCGCGCTGAAGCCCGGACAGATATTGTTTATAAAAGGGGATTTAGACAAATTGTTTGCCAATACAACGCTTCACCAGGGCAACCACAACTGTTGCCGCCGCTACTCCTGCGGCATAATCAACCCATTACTACCACTTCCGAGCGAGCTTTGGCCACACTGTTACCAGAGGGCCTGGGTATAATATATCGCAATATTTGAAGTGTGTCCTCGGGCAAGAAGAATAAAAAGGCGTTTTAGGAGATTAGTAAGGAGCTGGACGAATCACGCATCACCACCCCCGGACGCCACAGGAGGCCCGCCAAAAAAACACCCCCGTCAAAAAATTCCAACAATCACCGGCCCACTTCCACTTAGGCGCCTATTTCTTACCCTTTTCACGTCAACCACTTAATTTGGATCCACCAAACAAAAACGATTCCAATATGGCTATCCCCATTCAACGAAAGCCAACGCCCAGGCCTTTACCTCCCTTTCTACGACCCAGGAATGCACCTAGATATAGTATGTTTGCTCCCACCGCCAGACCTAGTAAGACTACTTCTCCGGTGACTGTCTCCGAGCGGGACATCTTGAACTGGCTTAACTATGTTGAGATGAGGAAGAAGGTGATGCGGAGTTAGCCCCCTCTAGGAGTATCGGAATTGGGAATGGAGGGAGAGTGGTGAACTTCTAGGTCTTCTGGAATGGGAGTTGGGATTTTTTTTATATTCCTTGTGTTTTTACTGTTTACAATTTCCTTTAACATTTACGGGAGTACACGTGCTGGAGGCTGGATTCCAAATTCTAAATTGTGTTAGGTGGAGATGGGTATTGGATGGGCGGATGGCATCTGGTGGATGAGCGGTTATATATCCTGATTCGAGCGGGATAAACAAGGGGGAGGGAAGATTCATGTGCGGCGTGAGCAAGAGCGGGGTAGAGCGGACAGGGACGGAGGATGATGTTTCCCGCTGGTGTTCTCACCTCTTCGCTATATAACTCACCCATTTCGTGCCTATTTTTTATTGGCTTCGTTTAGTTTTCCTACCCTGCGTTTTTGTGGCATTCCCTCTTGTCCCCAGGGTGGATGTGCCAGATCTCAGTCTTTCCTTTTTTCTTATTTTTACCAGAGTAATTTCCGATGCTTGGTTCATCTGTTGTCTCTTCTGAATTTTCTCGCATTAACAAAAACAAAAACTAGAGAAAAAAAAAGGTTATTCGTCCTCTGATCGTGGCTTTGTACTTGAAGTATTGTGATACAGTAACTTGTACCCTAGCATAAAATCAGATTATAAGCCTCAAATCACGGGTTCTACAAAGAGAAAAAGCGATAACCTTTCCTTCTGCCCTCCGCTCTCACGGGGGCTCTCACTGTCTATAGAGAATACCGAACGTAGGAGCGCGGGATAGGGAAAAAGGCGGTTTCAAGAATCCCGCGATACCAGAATATCAAAAAAAGATGTAAAGGAAAGCTACTTACCCCTCCCCTCCTATCTTGTTTCCCAACTTCACGGTAAATAGTTAGCCCATATGCTCCATAATTTCCCTTTGATCCTCTCCCCGGAGGTAGCATCGGAAGTCCCGCAGGCCTGTTCCTGGCAGGCCATTATGCGGTAGCTTTGATAGGCAAGGTTCTTCGAAAGGCGATCCTCAAGTATTAGTTGGACATTTGACTACGCTACTGGACTTAAAATGTTAGCATAAGTCTGTAGAAAAACGGTCTGGTTGGTCAAAATTAGGAGTGTGAAGCACGGATTATGCGGGGCAATAGCCCAATAATGCTGATTTTTAGCTAACGGGAGAGTCTGTATCCTACCGTAGCATTCTCAGCCTATGAGCAGTTTCGAGAGTGAACAAGGCTCTCTGAGTGGATGAGAAGTCCTTACAGCCAACCAGAGGATTTCTACAGACATACCATTCACACCGGGTGACATATTCCATACCATAGCGAGCGCCCGGCATAGCGAGCCTTCTGCAAGTCTGGGAAACATGATTGGTTAAACGCCGGTTGAGATTGGAATAGTGGCTGGTGTTTGGGTGGATGGCTCGCTATGAGGGGGGCTCGCTGTGGTGTGGGATACGTTACTGTGCAGAGGTTCAGCAGGAGGTTTGGGGCACGTTTATGCGGGGTTCGCAGGCCAAGAAAAATTTAGGGCCCGTCTACCTACAGACGGCCGTCAAGTGCACGTTGAAGGTGCCTACCGTCAAGGGGGTCTTAACGGTCGGTTGCGTCAAGGGCTGAATTCCCATTCCCTGTTTACCTAACTCACTGTCTCCAGCAACGCACCGTCTATCGCACCGTCCTAGTGCAACTAAAAATTTTTACATGACACGATAACGTGA